>JANIPM010000231.1:58717856-58728043 GCA_027478405.1 Erythroxylum cassinoides
TAAATTAATTCATCTTTGGGAAAAGGGGATTAATTACTCTTAAAATTCACCTACAAGGGTAGAATATTTCAGTTGTGAAAAATAGCTAATTTAATATTAAGGTTGACAAAAATATCATTCCCTAAGAGAAAGTCATTCCCTTTACCGTTAAAACTTTTAATTAGCAAATTGTTGAAATCTTTTTTTTTAGTTACTGCACAAATTTGTCATATTCATAGTTATTTTGGTCGCATCGAATTTGGTAGTTGTTTAGAAATTTATTTAAGTTAATTTTGTTAAGAAAAATTCTTTACATTAATTTTAATTTTCTAAAATTTCATCCAACTCGATTTCAAATACTGTTAGCTAGCATAGAATTGAATTTTCTCATAATCCCTATGGACACAACTCGGTTCTTACCGAATTATTACTCACTTCGACAACCATGCACTTGCGGTTCACGATCAATGGTTACTCTACAAAGTTTACAAAACTCATCAAAATTGCAACGTTGATAATTACAGGTTCGGTAGACTGAGATGACCTAGCTTCTAAGAATGCTTGAAGCAATTTTGTGAAACTTTGAAGATCAGACATGGCTCAATGATCGGTCAACTGGAGTTAAAGATATAGTTTGTTAATATCTTTTGTTTATTCCTTATATTTGTAGTGTACTATGTAGACTAAAATGTTATGTTCATAGGATGGTGTTATATAATCTTGGATGTTGAACTTAAAGCTACAATGTACGTTATGGTTTATGATATAAAATGAGGAAATTTTGGATGTTAGCAAATGTGTGATTTATGAATTAGTTCATGATGCCATGTTATAAAGTGAAGGTGATATAGGTAACAAGCCAATTCTCTTAGGCATTTGCACGTGTAACCGTATGGCGCACGTATATGGCTCAGGCAGGATTGGGGTGTTACAGTTGGTGGTATCAAAGCATAGTTGGCATTCATAGGGATACGTACGTAGTAATGTTAGGCATGAAATGTTGTGAAAACTTTGGATGATAATTGAAGTTATTATGTGTTATAGGTTATCTGATGTAGGCAATCAAGTGGAACACTCAGCTGACCTAGAATCGGAAAGAGCCAGTAGAGAGTCATCAGTATCTCGACCTAAGGGAATCCCTCCAAGGATTTTCGAGAGAAGGGAAAGGAGTTACGATATATTGCGAAAACAGGGGGCTATGGACTTATACGTAAGTACAAACCCTGTAGAGGCCGAAGGGTGTTTAGAAAGAACTGAGAGGGTCCTTAATCAGATGGACTATAATTTGAACAAGAGGTTTGATTATGCTATATCTCTACTACAAGGCCCAATTTACCAGTGGTGAAAAATTGTTCCAGGTAGTACCATCATGCCTTGTAGTTTTAAATGAGAAGACTTTCTGAGAGTTTAAGGGATAATTTTTTCTCTATTTCTAGTTATCCTTTGATATCTCTCAAGAAATTTGCTACGAGTCTTCAAGGAAAACTATATGCCCAAAATCTCCATGGATAGAAAGAAGAAAGAATTTATGGATTTGAAGCAAGGCAATATGAACGTAGCAGAGTATGAAGTGAAATTTAATAAATTGATGGGTTATGCCACTACCTTGGTTCTTACTGAGGAAGACAAATGCAGGAGGTTTGAAGATGACCTGAATATGGGCATCCGGATGAGGTTAGCTATTTCTAATCTGGGTAATTTTACGGAATTACGAACTGCCTCAATTTGTATTGAACAGTTGTTGAAAGATAGTCAGACTGAGCACAGATCAAAGTCGAGACAGAAGAGGCTTGTGATTCTCAAGAAGATTTTGGTAGAAATTCAGTAAGCGTCAGAAGTGAGCTTTTAGGCCATCGACTGGATCTAAACAATCAGGATTCAGACAGAGAGGTGGTTTTGTACAGTTTGGGAATAATAGAGGTACAGTATCAGGTCAGTTGCCAGCTTGTGAACATTGTGGGAAGAAGCACAGTGGTGAATGTTGGAGGTTGACATAATCCTGCCTTTGATGCGTCTCATTTGATCATCGGATTAAGGATTGTTATGTGATGTCTGGAGCATAGTATAGTGGGAGAGGAAGTATGGAAATAAAACCCACTGTTTAGTAGATCCGCGCCAATGGGATTGGACAGAGAGGTCGTGGTAAAACAGGGTTCTTGAAATATTACTAGGAGGACTAAGGTGAGGAGTAATCAACTGCAGTATCAGGCCAAAGTATATGCCATGATGAGGCAAGAGGCTTAAGACTCTACATATGTCGTTGCAAGTGTGTTATCACTATCTACACACTGCATATGGCATCTAGATTGCATTGTGATAGAGAGTTATTGAGATGTGGATTAGAGGTGAGTACACCGATAGGTAGTACCACTGTGATTGGGAAGGTCTGCAAGAAATGTTTGATTCGAATTGATCGAGCAAAGTTAGAAGCAGAGTTCATTGTATTATAGTTCAAGGAGATAAATATTATTATAAGCATGGATTGACTCACTACTCATAGGGCCATCATGAACTGCTATACAAAGGACGTAATTTTAAAGTCTCCTAATCAACCAAGAGCAGTGTTCAAAGGTATTAACCAAGTAGTGCTAGCCATATTGATCTCATTTGTGAGTTCTTTGAAGTTAATGTATGGTGGATGTGAGGCTTATTTGGCCCACATGATTGAGACTTGAGTTGAGCAGAGTGTACAAGATATTCCTATGGTTAAGGAATTCTTGGACGTGTTTTTCGCTCAATTACTTAGTTTGCCTCCAAATTGAAAAATGGAGTTCACGATTGACTTAGTTCTAGGTGCTGCTCCTATATCTATTCCTCCATATAGGATGGCACCCATGGAACTAAAGGAGTTGAAGATTTAGTTGTAGGAACTACTTGAGAAGGGATTCATTAGACCTAGTGTTTCACTCTGGAGAGCTCTAGTGTTATTTGTAAAGAAGAAAGATGGTACTTTGAGGATGTACATTGATTATAGGCAACTCAATCAGGTTACAGTGAAGAACAAGTAACCATTTCCTAGAACTGATAACTTATTTGATCAATTACAAGGAGATCAAGTGTTCACTATGCTCGATTTGAGGTATGGGTATTATTATCTAAAGATAGCAAAGGCTGATGTACCAAAGAGTGCTTTTAGGAGCAGGTATGAGCATTTTGAGTTTTTAGTAATGCCGTTTGGGTTGACTAATGCCCTAATTGCATTTATGACATTGATAAATACGGTGTTTCAGCCCTTCCTGGATTGGTTTGTAATTGTATTCATTGATGATATTTTGATATATTTGAAAAGCAGTGAGGAACATGTTGAACATCTAAGAATGATTTTATAGATTATGAGAGAAAACAATTGCATGCCAAATTCAATAAATGTGAATTTTGGCTAAATCAAGTAGTATTTTTGGGTCATATGATAACTGGGCAGGGTATTCAGGTAGATCCAACAAAGATAAACGCAGTAACGAGATGGGAAACTCCAAAGAATGCATAAGAGATCTGAAGTTTCCTCAGATTGGCTAGATATTACCGGAGGTTTGTCGAGGGATTTTCTTTGATCTCAGCCCCTCTTACTAAACTTCTGACAAAAAATGTGACATTCAGATGGAATGACGAGTGTTAGAAAAGGTTTGAGGAGTTGAAACATCGGTTGACTACAGTGTTGATGTTGACTATTCCATCGGGATCTGGTGGATATGTAGTATTTAGTGATGCATCACATTAAAGACTAGGGTGTGTATTGATGCTGCATGGCAAGGTAATAGCCTATGTATCGAGACAATTAAGGTCTCGTGAGATAAGTTATCCGATGCATGATTTAGATCTTGTAGCAGTAGTCTTTTCTTTAAAGATTTGGAGACATTATTTATATGGTGAGACATTTCAGATATACAATAATCACAAGAGTTTGAGATATCTGCTGAGTCAAAAAGAGTTAAACATGAGACAGAGGAGATGGATTAAGTTATTAAAAGATTATGACTGCACGATTGAGTACCATCCGGGGAAAGGAAATATTGTGGCTGATGCACTTAGTAGAAAGTCATATAGCAGTGTAGCTCAGATTCAGATATCGCGGTTACCAAGCCTAATTCAGTTAAGAGTTTTGAATGTAGAGTTGAATCTCGAGCATAATGAATCATTGACAACCATATTAAAATTGAGACCAATGTTGCATGATAGAATTGAAAGAGTTCAGAGTAATGATCCTAAGATGATGAAACTGATTAAGAAATAAGATGAATTCAGAATCTAACTTTGAATTGAGAGATGAATCATTATGGTTAAAGTAGAGACTGTGTTTAATTTGCCAGTAAATTAAGGTTGAACATCAAGCTCCAGTTGGAAAGCTTCATTTCGTTGCCTATTCCGGAGTGAAAATGGGAACGAATCACTATAGATTTTATTATAGGATTGCCTAAGATTCTGAGGCAAAAAAATGCGATATAGGTTGTGGTGGACCGATTAACTAAATCGGCCCATTTCATACTAATAAGGGAGAACAATACACTAGACCAGCTGACCCGGAGATATGTGATTGAGGTTGTAAGACTGCATGGAGTTCTTGGGTCTTTTGTATTGGACAAGGATCCCAAATTCACTTTGAGATTTTGCAAGAGTTTGCAGTCAACTATAGGCACAAAGCTGAATTTTAGTACTGCATTCCATCCTCAGATAGATGGACAGAGTGAGAGAACTATCAAGACTGATAAGGATATGCTTAGAGCATAAGAATTGGAGTTTCAGGGAGCCTAGGATCAATACATAGCACTAATTGAATCCGCATATAATAACCATTATCATAGCAGTGTCAGAATGGTACCATATGAGGCACTGTATGATAGAAAATGTCAATTGCCTCTATACTAGGATGAAAAAGGTTTGAGAATGATAGAAGGCCCTGAATTGATCCAAGATACTGTAGATAAGGTGAACTGATCTGGACTCAAATAAAAGCCACTCAAGATAGACATAAAAGTTATGAGGATCAGCATCGTCGAGATATAGAGTATATTGTCGGGGGCAAAGTATTTCTCAGAGTGTCACCTTGGCGAGGCATATGGAGATTTGGCAAAAAGGGCAAGTTAAGCCCAAGATATATTGGTCCTTATGAAATTCTTGAGAGAATTGGACCTTTGGCATATCGATTAGCCTTACCTACTGAGTTATCTCAGATACATGAAGTATTCCATGTGAGTATACTTAGGAAATATAGGCCTACTCCAATACATTTATTTCTAGCTTAGGATATTGAAGTTACTAATAACCTGAGCTATGTTGAGAAGCCAGTTTAGATAGTTAGGTATGAGATAAAATGATTGAGAAATCGAAAATTTCCAATGGTAAAAGTCTTATGGCACAATCATTCAAGTAAAGAAGCAACGTAGGAAACTGAGGAGCATATGGAAAAACATATCCCCACCTATTTTCCTCAATTAGGTAAGAATTTTAATGACGAAATTTTTTAAGGAGGAGAGAATTGTAACATCCTATGTTTGAGGCTAGACCCCAAAATAGTGAATTGAGTGTACTATGAGAAATTAAAATTGCATTTCATGCATCATATGGCATAACATGTGAATAATTATTTTTGGCTCATTAAAATAATTATACATGCATTTATTGACATTTTTGGGTATAATTGATTTATAAATGCAATTAAAATGTGAATCGTGGGTTATTTATGTTGAAAATTTATTTGGTGATAACAATTATTATTTCAAAAATATTTGTGAATTTTAGGAAAATTTCAAAATTTTAGGGTATTTTAGACTATGAAAAATATTGAAATAATGGACCAATTATATTGTGACATGTTGCAACTTTAAATGTTTGACAAATAGCACACATGCATGGATGACATGTGTTAATGTGATATTAACTCACGTAGTTAGGTGTTAAGAAGAAAATTTCTGCAACTCTTTCTCTCATTCTCTCATTGCTTCACCGAAAGTGCCCATCACCAAAACACTCTTCTTGATCATCCATCACCGAACATCAACTTGTTCATTTTGTGTATTTGGTCCACTTATACTTACCAGAAAATTTTTTGAATCAAGTAAGTTATGTTTTGGGTTTTATGGGCACCGTAAATGATTGTTTGATAATGGTTTAAGGTTTGTAAATGAATGAATGAATGATATAGGTTCTGTTTAGGATTGTTCTTAAGCATTAAAAAACAAACACATTAGTGAGAGAAAGTTAGAAATGGTGATAGCCATGGATGATATTATGTTTTTGGTGTTTGTGATCATATGTGTTTAATTGAAACAATAGCAGAAAAATGTGATGTAGAACCATATGACTCTAGGTTTTGTTTTGGATTTTGGATTGTCATGGATTATAAAAAAAAATTGCAGCAGTGAGAGGAAGTAGACAAAATGGTGATGTCCGTAAATGGGTTTTGTTTTCGATGTTTGAATTTAATCTTGAATCTTGAGTTATATTTAGAGTAAAATGAATTGAAAAAGAAGTAGAAAAGATGATTTATGTGTTAGTTTAAAAAGTTAGGAGTTTTAAACCTGGAAAAAAATATAAAGGAAGAAGGGAGAAGAAATCTATAGTTTTTGGTGAAGAAGAAGAAGGCCTACGATTTAGAGAGAGAAGTGAAAAGGAGTTGCACCAAAGGTTTACGGTAGGGAGACTGTTTTGAACATCTTTCAATCATTTCGTTATAACTTTGTCTCCTGACGTCCAAATGACTTGAAACTTAAACCAATAGATTCCTAACACATTTTTCTTCCTTTACATAAAAATTTAGATCCAGCTGAATTCGTTTGTGAAAGATTTGACTAATGGATTTAGGATGAAAAAGAGGATATGTGCTGGAATGTTATGAACTAGATAATTTTCATTGAACATGTTTCGGTATTTTGATTACATCTTGACATGTAGATTTCAAAATGAGTTGATTCTTGATTCAGATCAAACTTGAGACATATTTCTACAATTTAAAGAAGTCGAATTTTAATTATGTCTATAAGAATGTCAAAATTTGGCAAGAGATTTAGTCTTGGCTTAGGCTGTAGCACTACTAGGGACAGAAATCATGTCTTATTGTTATTGAATAAACTGCATTGATGTACGCTTAATCAAACAAAGGTGTCTTCACAAAAGTTATATCTTATCCTCTTAGCTTTCAATTAATATAAAGTTTGTAATTTTTGGATACTTAAATTGAGCGATATAATTTGTACAACTTGAATGCATGATCATGCTCTAGCCAAAATTTCAAATATACTCTGTCTGTGGTATTATGAACATAACTCATAGAATAATGAACCAAGTTGAACGATTTTGGTGTCATTAGAAACTTAAGACACAGAGGAACAATTGTCTAGAAGAAAGTGTTACAGGAATACATCATTTTCTTGATATTATAGATTATGTAAAGTTGACCCGAATGGGATTCTTTCAACAAAAGTTGGAATAATAAATAAGTATGTGAATTTTGGCACTATTGGAGTACATCAATTTATTACAGAAATATACCTGAGAATTTGTCATTGCATATGCATGATACATGATACAATTATACATATGTTTACTGTTGGAACCTGATCTCAAAACCGAACCCCAATCGAAAAACGGAAACGAAAAGGCGAAAATACAAAGGCGGAACAACAAAAGTGAAGCGGATAACAACTAGGATCACGAAGCGGTTCAGTCAGATCAGAAGGTGGAAACAAAGCGAAAGCAAATCGAAAATCGAATGCGAATACAAACTGAAGGCAGAAATTGAAGGCGGAAGTCGAATAAACGGAGTTACAAAAACAAATCGCTTAGAAAAATGTCACGTTGAAAACTCTAGACTAAATCTATCCGAATCCATGAAATTTTTTTTCTTTTTACATTTTATGCAAAATCATACAAGTCAATACAATTTCCCTTTTTGGAAAACTTATCCTCAAACAAAACTCAATTTCCATAAATGTTGGAACCCCGCCTCGGTGGATCACATGTCTGACGTCTAACGTGACATCTGGACGTGCATCCCATGAGGGAGGGATTCCTCACCACGAAAGAAAACTTGTTTCCGGGATTCAACTCCTGCAAAAACATGAACCTTGTGCTTATTCCCTTGCAGGGTTATTAGCTGTCACTCCATATTCGTGGTGAGCGCACACTAGTTAACCTCGAAAATCATATGTTGAATTATTCATAAAAATTATAGCTTTAAGTCTCTAGTTTGTTTTGAAACAAGAATCACCTCAAACGGAGTTATATAACTCAAGATATGCTTAAAAAGCTTAAAAGGGCTCATACCCCAAACAAGATCTCCTTACCGACCTCTCACTTTCTTTAATGCAAAATTTTTCATTTCAACTCCAAATGATACAAATTTTTATGTGGAGGAAGATATGTTTCTTAGGAATCTATTGGTCTAAGATTAACCTCAATTAGAGGTCGGATGAGGCAGTTATGCCCAAAGGAATAGACTATGTTCACACCCTAAATCAATTTGAACCTCTCTTTGAGCGATCACCATAACTTTTAATATAGGTATTGGATTGAGTTCAATTTTATACCATTAGAAAGAATACATCTAGATATCCAATTCTCATGAAGACCACAAAATGAGATTCAGCCTCTAAAATCATCAGCAATCATCATCTTACCCGTAGCTGTCCGTGAAACGGACATCCATGTCTATTTAACGGACATGAATCGAGTGAAGGATGCCAAATGACCCGAGAATGTCCGTTAAATGGACATGCATGTCCGTTTAACGGACATTGACTGGCCAAGGGGTGTTTTTGCACCCGAGAATGTCCGTTAAATGGACATCCATGTCCGTTTAACGGACATTGGGGCTCCCCAAAGCCTCCAATGCCTCTCCCAAGCCTCTCATCTTCAACCTAACATCATAAACACTTGCACACTTCTCAAATTCATTTACCCTAACGCCTAAACACCTCATAACAAATCAAACACTAAGTACAACTCACCAAATTCTCAATTCTCAACTTAATTGGTTCATCTAAGCTACAAATTTATTACTTTCCCCATAGCTGTTACAACCAAAGGTCATAAGTAACATCCTCACTTGTAATACACATATCTCTCCATTCTGACATCCAAGAATTACAAACTTCATATCATTGGAAAGATTAAAAGACACGCTACATCTTTCATGAAGAATGCGAAACTCAATTCGGCCATTATAAGAGGTAAAATTTCACTCAAAGGTAAAGCCTACATAGTGACTAATAAAACAGTAAAACAACCCATATGAACAGTAACTGAATGTTTTTCTAACCTCATAACTTCTTCATCCTAACTCCAAAGATGACAAACTATATACCATTGGAAAGTTCTAAACATATACTACAATTTTCAAGAAGACCTCCCAATTCAATTCAAGCTCTAAGAGGGTCTAAAATCTAAGCGAAGTTTCTGTCAAATTTTGTAAAAATTTCACAACACTTCCTTTAAAAGTTCAACTAGCCAAACTTCAATTTGTTTCATCCAAACTCCATACCTGCATAAAACTCAATATTCACAATCTTCAATCTTTCAACTACCAAACCAAACCCAAAAATCCCACAACTACTCAAATGGCAGCAAACGTAAGCTTATATCTCCAATCATTCTCAATCCATAAAACAATCTTTAACCTACTCTTTTTATCAATTCAAACTATACAATGATTGCATTTTTATAAAACATATACAAATTACACGAATTACATTAAAATCCAACACTCTTGCATTTACATGAATGTTAAAAGTTATTACAAAGCTCTAGAGGGCATTTTAGCCCGATTACATTTCAAAATATCAAAAGTTAAAGTACAAAGAAAAATGAATTATCCAAAATGCTAGCTAAAGCTTTGATTCCAAAAGATGACTTCAAAAGCAAAAATGGGTAGGAGTATGCCTCAATCCCGATACTGTAACTCGGGTTCTCACTCGTCACTTGTGGAGGGAAAATAGGGGGTGAGCTCGACAGCTCCGTGGGTAATAGCTTAATAATTAAGAATAAACATGCCAAATCCTTTAACAATTTATTTTCAAGCAATTTAAAACATCTTTGTCATAAAGAATTCTCCATCAAAATCAATTAATCAAAACGACATAGACATACCAAAAACAAACATAGACAAGCATATCACTTAATCACATATAAGTTAGTTTAGGTGGGTCCAACGGAACGTACTACACATTCCCGCAAAGCGGTCATGTGTAGCCGTGAAACTTATGGGAGTCCGTGAG
>JANIPM010000231.1:58752027-58764479 GCA_027478405.1 Erythroxylum cassinoides
TGACATAATTGCACATGATAGGAATCTCAGTAGTATGATCACATCATAATTTCCTTCATGCTATGTCATATATCATGAACTTCATTCATTTGCTTATAGATCAATATCAATTCATAAATAATGAACATCAAATTAATGAAATATGCCTTTCTTTATTTATTCAAAAAGTATGTACACAACTTTGTACAAAACGCACTAAAGGCGATTGCCTTTAGGGCACTACTCTAACATAAACCCCAGCAGCTGAAAGGTAAGGGTAAGAAACCCAAACCCTCTCCTCAGATTTAGAGTGGGCAGTCTAGCATTGTGGCCCACATGACCTTAATAATATGAGATTTTTCTTCTGTAAGAAGAAGGAACATAAGAAGTCTAATTGCCAGAAATACAAGATATGGAAAGTCATATAGGAACTGTCAGGTAACTCCTTGACCTTTATAATTCATGAATCCAATGTTGTTATAATCACATCAAGTTCTTGGTGGTTAGATAGTGGAGCTTCTGACCATGTTGCATCTACAATGCAAGAGTTCAGATCCAGGAGAAGGCTGACTAAGGAAGAGGAGAAGTTGATGGTCGGTAATAATGAAGAGGTGGACTTTTATATGTAGGAGATGTAGGATTAAACCTCGATACTGGGTTTGTACTAGTTTTATGAGACATATTTTATATACCATCCTTTAGACAAAATTTGATCTCTATATCAGTTTTAGATAAAGAAGGTTTTTGTTTTGTATTTGATAATGCAGGTATAAATATTTCTATCAATATAAGACATATCGATACTGCCTTCTTATCCTACTTATTGTAAGAATTTGTCTTACTCCTAATGAAATGTATGCCTTTTCTTACGTTACCAAACCTGTTACTTAAAAGAGAGCCTTCATAAAGTAAACATAATACATGTTGCGACATAAACGTCTTGGCCACATTTTCAGAGAGAGGGTTGAGAGATTAATAAAGGATACCATTCTCTCAACTCTAGACTTTAGTGGTCTGGAAATATGTATCGACTATTGTAGGGGTAAGTTAACCAACAGAAAGAAAAAGGGGTTAACTCGTACTTCTTAAACAAGATAAAGAAAAAGGGGTTAACTCGTATTTCTGGCTTATTGGACCTCATACATACAGATGTTAGTGGTCTTTATATAGTCACATTGTGCAATGCTAGATACTTTCTGACATTTATAGATGATTATTCCCGTTATGGTTATGTACTTAAAGAGAAGTCTGTAGTTCTTGATAAGTTCAAGATCTTTCAGACTGAAGTTGAGAACCAGTTGGAAAAATCAATAAAGATTGTATGATCTGATAGAGGAGGGGAATACTAAGGATACATGGGGTTGTAGGACAAGAAATATATTTGTTTGCCAGGTATTTGGAATCGGTTGAAATAGTGACTCATTTTACTATACCAGGTAGTCCTGAGCAAAATGGTATGGCCAAAATAAATGACATGATGAGGTCAATGTAGAGCAGGACTAATCTACTCAAATACCTTTGGGGTGAAGCCATCAAGACATCATTATATATTTTGAATAGAGTCCCGATCAAGTCAGTGTCAAAGATGCCTTTTGAACTCTAGAAGGGCTAGAAGCCAAGCCTTGCACACATTCGTGTGTGGAGCTGCCTTGTTGAGGTGAGGTTGTATAATCCTAAAGAGAGTAAATTACAATCTCGTTCAACTTGTTGCTATTTAGTGGGTTATCCTGGCCACTTTAAGGGCTACAGATTTTACTATAGAGAGAGAGAGGAGATAGAATAGTGGAATCAACGACAGAGAAGTTTCTAGAATACAATGTCTATGATGAGGGAGGATCCTCGCATCCTCCAGAAGATAGTAGGAAGGATACTACAATTAATGTGTATCCACCTCTCATACAGTCAGTTTCGGTAGATGAAGGCCCGACTACCGTGCCTATGCAGGCATAAGAATCTACTCCTATTCAAGAAGAGGTTTTTGAGGTATTAGAGCCCATGCAGTTGTACAAATCTATCAGAGAGAGGCAACCTGCTATCTTATCAGATTACATAGTCTATTTAGGTGAACAAGACTATGATATATGACATGTTACGGATCTAGTGACTTTTATAGAAGCCATTTCTAGACCTCATGCAGATATGTGGTGGGAGGCAATAAAGGATGAGATGCAATCTATGAGTTATAATAAGATATGGGAGCTTGTTGATTTACCTCAACATTATAGGCCTGTCAGTTGTAAGTGACTATTTAAGACCAAGAAGGACACACAGTGTCAAGTTGAGCAGTTTAAGGCATGTTTAGTTATAGGGGATTCATTAAGAGAGGAGTTAAGTTTAATGTTACCTTCTCTCTTGCGTCCTCAAAGGATGCATTTACAGTGATGATGGCAATAGTAGCTCATTATGATATGGAGCCACATTAAATAGACGTTAAGACTACTTTCTTGAACGGTGACATTTATGAAGAGGTCTATATTTCAGGATCAGGATGCAACCTGAAGGATTTTAGGATCAGGTTTGAAGCATGCTTCTAGACAATGGTACCTAAAGTTTGATGAGATTTTGACCTCATTCGGCTTTGTGGAAAGCAAAGCCGAAAGATGCTTACACTATAAGGTCAGGGAGAGCAAAGTCATCTTCATACTACTGTATATCGATGATATTTTGCTCACGACGAATGATTTAATCATGTTGCATGAAGTAAAGCAACTTTTGACCAAACATTTTGACATAAAGGATTTGGGTGAAGCATCTTTTGTCCTTGATATGTAGATTCATTGAGACAGACCTCAACAAACGTTGAGCCTCTCACAAAGCGCATACATCGAGCGAGTGCTACAAAGATTTATATGGCTGATTGTAGACCTATTGTGGCACCTATCTCTTATGGAGAGACATTATCTTTGACATAGTGTCTAAGGAATGAAGTTGAGAGAGAGGCTATGTGGAATGTCCCGTACTCTAGTGCAATTGGTAGCTTGATGTATGCATAAGTATGCACTAGATCAAACATTGCATTTATTGTCGAACTGCTGGGTCGATATCTAGCAAACCCAGGTATAGGCCATTGGAATGCAATCAAACGGGCATTGAGATACGTAAAGGGTACCAAGGATTATATGTTGACATACAAGAAAATCAACGATTTGAACATTATAGGGTATACAAACTCCGATTTTGCTAGGTGTCTAGATGATCGCAAATCTACATCGGGATACATTTTTATGTTGATAGATGGTGCGGTATCATGGAAGAGTGTCAAGTAGACACATGCAGAGTTTGTTGCATGTTATGGAGCGGTTTGGTTTCTGAGTTGTCTGTGGTAGATTCAATAGCTAGACCCTTTCGATTATACTGGGATAATCTTACTGCAGTTTTGTTCAGTAACAACAATAAGAATATCACAGGGTCTAAGCATTTGGAGGTCAAGTATTTGACCATAAAGAAGTTAATTCAGAAGGGTGACGTTAAAGTGAAGCACATTAGGACTGAGGAGATATTAGTTGATCCTTTGACTAAAGGACTTTTCCCATTAGTGTTTATTAGATATGTGTCTGGCATGGGCGTGTTAAAGTCCTTAGATAGTAGTAGTTAGGGATTACTATATTTTCTCCTTAATATTTTGTGTATTTTGATATATTATGACATTATGGTTAGTTATTAATAAAGATGATCATTTTCTTTTATCCTCAGTAGTAACTTCTTCTGTATATAATCAAAATGCATATGGAAGCTTTAAGATTTGTGTTGATCTTAAGCATTTTAAAGGGCATAGGACATATATGAAGATTGACCTTAAGTCTATATCATTTAACATATAATGTTTATATGGATATCTTTAAAGTTTCATATGACATAGAGGGATATAAGGTTTTAATCCCATAAAGGTTCTTTAATGTTGTTTAGCGTTCAGTTGGAGAACATAAATGTTTTCTCTAATGCAGTTTAGCATTTGGTGAGAGAAAAACAAGTTTTCTCTAATGTTGTTTAGCATTCGGTGAGACAAAATAGGATTTCTCTGTTGTAGTTTAGCACATGCAGTTTACCATAAAGTTAGAGAAATCGAGACTTACAAACGAAGATGATACAATTTAGATCATAAATGTATCATCTTAGTTTGTCACACTCCATTTTCTCATTCATGTTAGTAAGGTATTAGATATTTATGATTATATTGGACTTATGTCACACATGACACACGTGTTTGATATTTTTCAGTATCGAAAGCCTTACAGGACGGAATGCAAGACTTTCATTACCTTTGGATCAAATGTTTTTTTAGAAAATTAGTACCAATACAGTACGTAACTTAACCGAATTTTTATACTATTTTAAACTTGACAAAAACTGTAATTGATAATTGTCCAAGGGAGATTGTTAGACATTTTTGTCCTTAGGGACAATTTTGTCTTTCTCCTATTAAGTGGACAACTATTAATTGTAATTTTCGCTTTCAATAAATTATTGGTTAAGTTAGGTAATTTGATCCAAATAAGGGCAATAAAGTGGCCCGATAAAAGATATAGATTAATGGGTTGAAGTCCGAGTGGAAAATGAATCCCTTTCAATGTAAACCTGGTCTATATCGGCCTTGTGATGGGAAAGCCTGATATGAAAGCTATATTAAGGTTAAGGTCTCCTGTAGTTACTGATATCAATCGTAAGCATATGATTTTCTGACCTATTAAGAGAGTCTGCGTATTAAGAAAACTGTAGAAAGGCCTAAACTGAGTATCGGTGAGCAACTTCCTCAACTGTCTTGAGAGGATTGAAGCTCGTTTTCGTGTCAAAAATTGATTCAAACTCGGAATGGAACTGAAATTAGGTATTCCACTTTTCCTTCATTTTGCCCTTTCATGTATGATCCTAGGAATGTAATAGGGTCTATGCTACATATTACACTTGTAACATAGAATGGTGCAGAAACTGCCCATTCATGCTTGACTCTT
The DNA here is from genome assembly GCA_027478405.1 of Erythroxylum cassinoides. Classification (NCBI taxonomy): domain Eukaryota; kingdom Viridiplantae; phylum Streptophyta; class Magnoliopsida; order Malpighiales; family Erythroxylaceae; genus Erythroxylum; species Erythroxylum cassinoides. Next base: position 58,756,956 of record JANIPM010000231.1, read on the forward strand.
AAATAAATGTATGGTGATGGAATGCCTAAAATTCAACAAGCTTTCCATTTAACTATTCACTTTTATCATCCAAATACTTTTTTTACAGTTATAGGCCTAAAAATGTAATAATGATAAACCATAAATGATAAAAATTGAGATCCAAGCATCAATAGTCTTCAGTAACATCATACCTAACTTTTTTTATTGGGGTGTTTGTCTACCAACTTATGAATTGCTCAACCTTTTCACCTATTTTCTTCTCAAGTTTGACATCTGCACATTGCACCTAAATAATGAACAAAAAGAGCAGCTCAAAAAGGCAACATCAAGCTGTTAACATGAGCATACTGATTCCAAGACATCAAGAGTTCAATTTTCCTTTTTTTAAGACGCTAATCCTTAAAGTTGACCTATTCAGATAAAGAAGATGAGCACAAATTCTAAGTAAAAAAAAAACAACAAAAGGTTTGGATATAGGTACTGTATTATATATCCACAATTCACTACAAAAAAATTAGTTTTTTGTGATGGAAAATTACCAACGGAAACGAAACAATTGGTAATTACCGACGAAAAATCGTATTTCGTCAGTAAAATTGGTAGAAAAGATTTCAACTTCTAACGGAATAAAAAATTCATCGGTAAATATTGAGGGAAATCATCGGCAATTTTTGTCGGTAAAATTTAGTCGTAAACGTCGTCATTTGCTTGTGTTTATGTGTTTTAAAAATAACAAAAATGACATTGTTTAGTAAAACGCCAAACGACGTCGTTTTCGTCTAAGGTTAAACCCCATAGCCCCTCCATTTCCTCTCTTCCATTTTTGCCGTCCATTTCTACTGCAGCCCACATCCACTTTCTGAAAGATTCGTCGCTATCGTTGTCCTTCACCGAATGTCATCCTCGTCGTTGTCATCCTTTACAGTGCATCATCCTCGTCGTCACTGCCCCTCATCATTGCCATCGTCCAATTGCCCCTCCTCGCCATTGTTAAACCGAAACTGTAAGCACTGACCTCTATTTTTTACTTCCCTTTGCCTCTACTTTTATAATGAGCATGACTGGTTTGTAAACCCATTGAATGCGGATCTACCGTCCTCCCAGAATGAGGATGTCTATCCTCGATTTTCCAAAGTAAAGGAGATCCCTTCTATCAGGAGAGGGTATTACCCTTTCGGGTTTTATCTATGATATCTTGGGTGAGAGGTTAGGCTGATTTATGCAGTATGCTATTAGCAAGGGAAAGGTTTGATCCTTCTTGTAGAGCAAAGGAGACCACATCTGTCCAACTAAATAGATGAGTGTAGTGAAAAACCTTCAGCCTACGAAGTTTCTTCATGATTTATCGAGTTTTGAATGATGAACTGCTCTACTAGTTTAGTCTGATTATGTGTGTGGATCTAGTGAAGGGTGTACCCTTCTAGGCATCTCCAAGAAATCTTGGATGGAAGAGATAAATAGGTGAATGTTATTATTTGCTTATTGTATAGATAAAAATTCTCACTTTTACTCTTTTTGGAAGCAGTAGCTGTTGTATAGTATTTCTTAGGTTCGCTTAGGTTAGGTTATAGCCTTGTGTTTTATGGAATGAGATTAGCATCTTGGGCTATCTCTAATTTGTACATAACTTTATTTCTTGATTTATTATATTTCTGATTTACTAAAAAAAGTATAGATCATCATAAAAAAATATTACTCTAGGAATAATAATAATGTCATGTTTTTGTTGGAATTGGTATATACTTTTAATAGTTGGAAGTCTTTATGAAAGTTTGTCATCATGGCTATCATTTACATCTTTGATAAGGGTTGGATCTATTTATTTGATTTATTTGAATCATAAAGTAAAATAACTTTTTTATGCTTAGTAATTTGAGGGTGGTGAATCATTATATCGTTAGGATTTAAGGTAAACAAAATAGTATTTGAATTTGTTAGAGGAACATAATAAATTAACTTTTACATCTTCTCTATATCTCTAGTTGAGAAAATTTTAAGATATATGTTTTTGTTTTTGTTTTATTATATTTTTTATGACTAAATCATTATCTAATATGCAGTCAACTGCACTACTTAGTGAGGTGTTGAACCATAAAAGCTCTTCCTAACTCTTTCCTTTCCTTTCATCCTTAGCTTGTTCTTCCTATAGTTCTTTGTTCTCTTCATCGTATAGTTAAGATGCCCCACTTTTTCTTCTTCATTACTTTTAGCATTTGAGCTTCTCAAATTTTGCTTAACATTTTCTAAATCGGGGTACTTTGTGCTTTGACTTGTACTTCCTTGAAATTTCAAAGCCATTATTTTCCCACGAAATTACATAAGGATTATCTAGGTGTTTATCTATTTATGAAGGTTGCTATAGTTATATTGAAAATTGGAAATTGGGTTGGACATTCTAAGTAATCTCGGATTTTCTTCTTTTGGTTGAGTTATTGATATCAAAATAGATAAGGTCCATTAGTTTGCGCTTTTTACAAACAAAGTGTGAGATGAATTTAATAATCATGTTAGAATGTGGTAGTTGACATAGGATGCAAGGTTTGAAATAAGTATTCCACTGCTCTTGTTAAAGTGGAGGAGAAGGCCTTATACTTGATTTCAACTTATGCATCGTATAGTTCCATGAGTTCTCTATGCCTATGAGCATGATCATTAGGGTCATGCATACTGTCACAAGTATCGAAAATAATATTTTAATATGTTTGATAGTTGTTTTGCTAAAACATTAGGAGCTATTAAATTAGGTCTTCATGCATAGTAATCTTGTCGTGTTGATTATAATCGATAGGTTTCATTATAATGGTCAATGTGGAATTTGTGTTTTTTTCTCTCTCTTACATCAGTAGATTGACTTGTTATCATAATATTTAGATTGTAACAAATAGTTATTATGAGTTATAAGCACTAGTTGTTCACTAAGCAAAACAATTTTGGGATTATAAACAACACTAGTAGGATCAACAAATGAATTAGTTAATTATTTTATTCTCTTTTTAGATGGAGAAATCAAAACTAGTATATATTTTGTCACTTAATGGTTAAAACTAACATGAATTTGTTGGGCTTCATTTAAGTTTATAAGCAAGCACAAGTAAATAGAGGATTAAAGCTTTATTTAGTAAAGAAATTTTGACACTTAATAAAAATAAAGAGTACTAAATATATAAAAAAAATATTTTGAAATTTTTTTACCTTATATAGTATCCTCGACATAATTGATTCTTCTAGAATTATAATTGTAATGTAATTATATAAACAGAATATAGCTAAAATTTAGGTAAGATTTTATATTTTTAATCTCCCTTATCTTATTCTCATGCTTTCAAATAAATCTTATTTATTTGATATCATTGAAGTCCTTAAAAGAACTTAAGAATGACATGTATAAAGATTTTAAAAAAAATAGTGATAATGGACATAAGGCTAATCTAACGAATATGTTCTGACTAATACCATTACTCTATTCTTGAAAAAGAACTAATAAGAGAATTTAATATGCTTTTAATTTGATAGCAAGAATTTAGAAATAATCTCATCAATTGCATCGCAAAAAGAGGATGGATTGAAAAACTAAGAAGTAAGCTAGATATGAGTTTTGCATAGTTTCTTTAACATAACTTTAGTAACTAAATCTCTTTTTTTACTGTGTTTATGATGAACGTATCCTTTATCAGTAGCATATCATATTTTAGTCTCACATATATATGTGCTCCTATATCACTTGACCAACAGAATCAAAGTCATCCAATCATATGCTTGCTTGATAACACTCTTTCAATTTCTTTATGTATGGGATAGAATTGTAATTTTACTGGCTAAGATCTTATGGATTATTGCTTGGTTGTAGGAATTCATTTGTTGGCAGAATTTCTATTTTCAAGGAGATTGAAGAGAACATCACTTTGGTTAGTCTTCATTTTGCATTGAAAGAGTATTTGATTTGATGGAGTACAACTAACGAATTTCCCGATGGTTTATTAATATGGATGTATGACATGTAGCCTAAGAATCTTATACTAATAATGGTTATTACATACTATTAAGGATAATAGACTTAGAATTTTTGGAATTTGTGTTAACATTGGCATTGTGGGTTCTGTGAAGTATGGCTCCACGGTTAAAAATGGTGGCTAAGAGAAAATTGACTCATGTTGCTTCTTTTATAACACCACCTCCTCTAAAGGAAGTTACTATGTTTATAAATTGGGAAGCTGAATAATGATATCGTAAGAGATCTAATAACAACATGCTAATTAAAAAACCATAAGCTTAACAAAGAGAGATCCTTTAAGGTTCAAAAAAAGTATTTATTCAGTTATGACTATTTTTTGTTTTTTTGTTTTTTTTTGTTTAAGAACTCTTTAGTTTGATATCATCACTTTTTTGGTATAATTCTTAATTAAAATTGGTTGCTAAACATTAAGTTTATAATATGATTAACTGCTTTAGATATAGCAAAGTATTTCTACTTTAGGTAAAACCTGAATTACCCATAATTAATGATATTGGTAGATAGTAAATGTGAATGACATGCAATATTATGTGGTATATTTTATGTGGCTTCACTCATACATCTTGAGTCAAACATGACAATAATTTAAGATCGCTTCCATTTATTTAAGCTTCCAGGCTAAGATCTTATTCTTTGTCTACTTTGCTTTGTTTTGGATATCTTCTTTGACTGTCAACTCATTCTAACTCCATCATATTCCTCCTTCACGTGCTTTAGTGACTTCTACTATGTTTTGGTTGAGGTAAGTGAGTTTTGTTATTTTGTAGGTTTTTGTGTACTTATTTGTGGTATGAACTTCGGTTTATTATTGAATGAGATATAGGATGAACTTGACTTATAGTTGAAAATATTTGAATTATGTCAATGGGTTATTTCATTGATATTCCTTGAAACGATTAGGTGCTTTTTCCTTTTTATGTGCGAATCTTTACATGCATCTTGTTTAATATAATAATAATTTACTTCTAAACATATTACCTAATTTGTATATGTTACAGTATTGTATGGAGCAAAGTATTCATATTTTTATGTTTACTTATTATATTTGTTACTAGTACATAATTAATTTAGGTTAAATATCAAACTTCTAACATGAATTTTAAATTTCAATAACATATCTGAACCATTCAATTAAATATTCCAACTTTATTTAATTAAGTTATTCCTTTTACATTCCCTTACCAAATCAAGCTGACCAAGAATTTTTCCTCTCACGTCCTTAAGTGCATCTTTGAATTCTCTTCTAATGTGTCCTTGAATTCTCTTCTAACATATATGATTACAAACCAAAAAAAAATAGATGTTTAGTTAATGAATAAGTTTGATTTTAAGTCGTAATCCTTAACCCATAACTTGTGATGTAGCCCCCGTGAGGCTTATTGTCAAAAAAAACTACGAGCTTAGGAGTCATAATGAGAACTGGTTTTCTCGATTCACAGGTGTAAACTTTCGTGATTAATTCAATTAGTTCTTATTTAGGGGATGTTATGTCAAGTTTAGATGTTCTATAATCATTGACGAACCTGAAGTATACTAACTATGGAATTATTTTTTGAAATTAACAGTTTTGCATCAATGAGGAATGTTGATAGATCTTAGATTTATAGACGATTAACACCTGATGTTTCATTAATCTTAAAGATTTTAGTCATTATACATGTTCTCAACCTGCATATATGGATGGCCTAAAGATCATATGTCTATGTAAAAAATGCAAACACATTCGTTTCCTTCCTATTGATGAAGTTAATGGGAACTTGCTAAGAAAATGGTTTGTCCCCAATTATTTTGAGTGGACATGACATAGAGAACCATTGATTTCTAGCACATTAAGGGGTAATCAAGTACAATCATCTATGAACTTAAATGAGTTTAAAAGGGGAACTGGATTTAGAACAAATTATGTGATTGGAAATGAAAATATTTACATGCAAATGATTTATGATGCAGTCGGTTATACCTTTCAGGAAAATATGGAAAATCTTGAAGAAGAACCAAACCCACATGTAAAATAGTTTTTTGACTTACTATAGTCAGCTGACCAAAAATTATGGCCAAATTGTGAGAAAATGGATCAGATGTCTTCAATTGCTTGAATTTTAAACATAAAGTCTTAAGGGCATATTTTGGACAATAGTTTTGATAAAATTCTTGAATGATATAATGAATCATTGTCTCCTGATCATACAATGGTTGATAGTTTTTATAATATAAACAAACTTGTTAGGCGTCTTGGTTTGCCTATTGAAAAGATTGATTATTGCAAATTGGGATGTATGTTGTATTGGGGAGATGATGTGGAATTACAAGAATGCAAATTTTATGGTCAACCTAGGTTCAAGAATAAAAAGTGTTCTATAAAACAGATATTAATACCCTGGAAGCGGATGTATTATTTTCCACTAACTTTGAGACTTCAAAGACAATATACTTCTGATATTACTACATCTCACATGAGATGGCATAATGAACATGAACATGAAGATGGAATAATTAGTCATCCATCAGATGCACTGGGATGGAAACATTTCAATGACACTCATATTGAGTTGTAGCTGAAAGTCGAAATGTTAGGTTGGGATTGTCGATGGATGGATTCCAACCTTTTGGTCAATTTGGCCAACAATATTCACTATGGCCAATCATAATTACTCCTTATAATTTGCTTCCATGGATTTGTATAAAATATACATATATGTTCTTGACAATGATTGCGTGAGGGCTTAAAAATCCAAAGCATAAAATTAATGTATTCGTATAACCATTGATATCTGAACTGCAGCATCTTTAGGAATACGGTGTTTAGACATATGATGTGTCTCTGAAATAGAGCGACTTATGTTGACCATTAGTGATTTTCCAGCATATGTCATGTTGTCTGGATGGAGTAAAATAGGAAAATTGGGTTGTCCTTGTTGTGATAATGATTCTGATGCGTTTTATCTTCCAAACGAGGGAAAAATGTGATGTTTTGACAATCACAAGAAATTTCTTCCTCTAGATCACCCATTTAGGCGCAATAAACAAAAGTTCATTAAGAATGGAATGGTAAAAACACTTCCTCCCCCTTATAAAGCTGGTGAAGCGATTTTATAGTAGGTTGAGGAATTAGGCTTGATAAAAGTTATAGAATTTGAAGCTGGTGAAGTAAATACAAGCATTAGTAAAAACTTTGGTTGGAGAAAACGAAACATCTTTTGGGATTTGCTATATTGGAAAACTATTTTGATATGTCATAATCTAGATCTGATGCATATTGAAAATAAAATTTGACAATTTGTTCAATACCATAATGAACATTGAAGGGAGGACAAAAAATAATGCAAAATCACAAGCTGATGTGCAACTTTTTTGTAGAAGAAATGAGTTACATAAAGATCTTTGTACAGATAAATATCCAAAAGCATGTTACATTTTGGACAAAAATAAAAGAAAATTTTGTTTGAATAGTTAAAAAGTCTAAAGTTTCCCGATGGTTATATTTTAAACTTGGCAAGGTGTGTGGACATGAAAAAGTATAAATTATTTGA
>JANIPM010000231.1:58810228-58829234 GCA_027478405.1 Erythroxylum cassinoides
AATTTATAAGATTAATCTATCTTTAAATTTTATCTAATATAAATTATTATTAGTAATAAAAATATAATTAATTCAATTTTAATAACCGAAAAGAATTTTATTTTTGTTTAAAAATAAAAACAAAACTAAAAACTAGAATTATAACAAAAAAATAAAAATGAAATCAATTAGATCTGGTTATTACTAAATGACCCCTTTCTCAATATCGAACCAATAGCTATTAAGCGGAGCTTTATCAATTGTTAAGTTTAAAGGAGCATGTTGAATGATGCAATGGAGACTTTGAATTGGCTTAAGGATAATGTGCTTTGATGAACGAATGTTTAAGAGTACATGTTAAAATTTATAATTACAGGTACTGCATTTACAAATTATTATATTAATTACAAATGTAATTGCATAAATTGCCTTAGTAGAGCGAACTATAACATAGGATAACACAGGACACCATGTTTATTCGTGCAATTTGATGAATCATCTTTGTTATACAGTTTGTCCTGGACAACGCCGCTACGCCAGATAACCAATACCCCAGTGGGCGAGTCGTTCAACATAACCTAAATGCCAAGTTGGATAGCACTAGCTTGGGACCAACCGTCCACTACGGTATGGCCTATGCGAGTCTTCCATTTGCTGCTCTTCTTCTGTTGGAGCTCACAGAACTGGGTCGGACAGGACCTCACACCATTTATAAGTACCTATCCACGTCTATCAGAAGCACATTCCATAAAACGACGAAGAACTATCAGGAGAGCAAGGCCATTTTTGCATCAAACGGCACGTAGTGAGTCCCGACAGGAAGGGACATAATACATCAATATCAATGAAATGATTGATTATCCTCCACTTCTGCGGCAGGCAGCTCATGTTTATCTTGAGTAATGTTCAAACCAAAATTACAGTTCTATTTCTTTGTCAACCCATGTAGACAAGAACGAATATCGGACGTAATCAGTGTGATATGAAAGTCTCCAGTATGGATCTTGCGGGAATGAAAATGAGGTAAATCCCAGTCCTTTCTATTTGTCGACTAATGAGGCAACTTGGTACCTTTTGTTCGTCTCGTGATGGGAGTTGCAGAGTCACAGATTGAGGAATCTTTTCACAGAGAGTCGAAGCTGGAATATTTTTTAATTTTTAATTATTATTAAATTAAATTGAGTTAAGTTTATTATCATATTAGACATTTGATTAATTTACGTCTTAATTAAATTTATATTGAAAAAAATGTATATCTTTTACCTTATAAAATTATAAGCTATAGTTCGCAACATATCATATGATCTTCCATAAATTATCAAAACCTTTATTTTACCTTTAAGTTCTTTAGTGATTGGTCTTTTACTCATGTTTTAGTTTCATTTTAAAACACTACAAATTAACGATGTGATTTTGGAAATATGTTTCTTTTATTGATTTTATGAATATTAATAACTCAAAATCATTGCACAGTACAATACTATTAGTTATGGGTGATGAGGTCCAAAGAGAGTTGATTGATGAAATAATTGTTACTTTATTATAAAAATAACTTTAAAGTGAGTATCATAAGAAATCACTTATGAATAGTTTATATTAAAAGTAGCATTTGTATACCTAGAAGATGACAAAAAGTACACAAGTGAAAGTTTACGTTGATAAGCAAAAAGTACACAAGTGAAAGTTTACATTGATAATTTTAATTGGACCATTTTTATTTTATAAGTATTAGGGCTAAAATTGAGAATAAGGATTAAACCATAATTGTAAGGCCCTAATATATATTAAGAAGTGAATATAATGAATTAAGTACATCTAAGTATAGTAAGAGACATAATGGTACTTAATGTAAAAGACATGAGTAAATGAGTAATTTGTTAGTTTTGATATGGACATACATACTTAGACGTGAAATATGTATGGAAATTTTTTATATATTTACTTGGATTTTATGAGCATGATTGAGAGTAATTAATAGAAGAAGTATTTCATAAGTAAATGGGAAGTTGTTGATTAAATTGGATGTGTTTTTATGTTGCTTTTGCATTAAAAGATCGAAGTTAGTTTATTTGAAATGTGTACTTCACTGAATGGATAAGTTCCACGAAAAAGTCTTCTACAATTTGGCCATATCTTGGACGATAGACCTCCAAATTAGATAATTCCAAATAGAGATTAAACTAGAAACATAGGTATAAAACTTTGATGAAGGAACCAAAATTTGATTCTACCTCTAATATTTTTGAATTATGATCTGAAGTTGAGTTTTGATTGTTATCTTTGTCTTCGAACAACCTGTAGTTTTTTGGGTAAAACTCCCAATATGATTAACCAAATTGCATGAAATTTATGCCACTAGAAAATTAAGACATAAGGTAATGAAATTAATTGATAAGATCACAGGCCAATGTGGGAATTAAAAGAAGAAGAAGGACCACTATGCAATTTTTCTAAAGTTAACATATAGACTAATTGGATTAAAGCTATGTAACCAATAAGATTAAAGCTTGTGTGTGTCTAATAAAAATTGTAACCTATGGTCCAATAGAATTATAACACATGATCCAATAGAATTGTAACACATGGTCTAATGAGATTATAACAAGTGGTCCAATATGATTGTAAAATATGATCCAATGGGATTGAAACATGTGTCTAAGACTAGAAATTTTATGAAAAAGGCATATGGAGAGGGGAGATGGGCAGCACTTTCAGGATTTAACTTCAGATTTTTCTCCTCTACATTTGACCTTCTTCATCCCATCATTTTTCTTATAAGAAATCAAGTCAATCTTAGATGAACATCAAGGTAAAAGTTAGGGATTTTCTCTTTACCTTTACCTTTTCTTGTTTTGCTTATGAAGAACTAAAATTATAAGGTTGGAAGAGGGATTGAGATATGTATTTGTGGTGTATCATTTGGTGAGTCAAGCAAAGACAAAAAGGAAGGAAAGAAAAGGCATTAGAAGAACTACTTTGCCAATTTTAAGGTTTTGGACTTCATTTAGTTAATTTCTATATTTATATATGTTTGAATGTGTACGAAGATTCATTTACAAAATGTAACACCTTCTATATGAAAACTGCAATCACCCACACACATAGCAACAAAATTTCTATACAAACAGTCACGATATACATTTCTATTCATTTATCGGGACTCTTGTCACACATCTTTTTGTTCAATGCTATACATATACATATTAAAAAATTTCACATCACTTAACATTATCATTAAAAAGTAGTAATACATCTTTACATTAACATGATAATCCAAAAACAAAACATAAAATTTCTTTTACTCTTTTAAATATACAATCATCTGAAACCAAAATACATTCCAAAGGTACTTTTACTTCTAGGTTTTGGTGTTGGGCCTCGCAAATGTTTCTTGTACCTCACTCCTATGACATGGACCTACATGGATTAACACCTGTACTAAGCTTGCAAGTTTAATGGGAAAAACACATAGTTTAGAGACCACTCACAGCAGTCATCTGCTAAGCACACACATTCAGAAATATCCAAATCATATACCATAAATTCATAATCATAAACCAAACATTGATATTCAACGCTTATATAAACAATGATGATATACTTAAGAAAAGTACATAATGCAAATATGCTTCAACATATTAACCATATAATGGAAATGCATATTTATAAGCCAAACTTGGATATTTAAGGCTCATTGATACAAATTATCAATACAAATGCAAATGCTCACCAATGCTAATTATTTATGTTGTCATGCTATATTTCTTATTTATAACCATTTACTTTAATTTATATGTTAGGCCTACACATTCTCGTTGGTGTGGATAACAGAAGCTATGGATATATGAAGATATCAAAACTATGGACACCCAACAGTATCAAATTGTGGATACCTAAATGCATCAAATGGTGGATACCTGAAGGCATCAGACTGTGGATACTAAGGCATCGAAATGTGGAGACATTATAGTCTTAAAATGAAGACACCATTAGCGTCAAACTATAACAGTTACATTATAACCCTATAGGCATGCCTATCTATCCATCACCAAAATAATAGAGCAGAAACTGTAACATTTCCTTTAACCATTTTCCAATTTCACAATTCATATATTGACAAGTCATATGATGTACATTTCAAGTCATAAAATTTGTATTTGTGTTCATACATTACCACCATTAGAGGGTGTCAAAATCACACTTGTATAATCATACTATACATATATGAGTAATAGATATGCATACAAATCATTTATGTAAACGTAAGTTTTCTTTGGAATGCATTATGCTCAATCTTAAATTCTAATGTTCAATTACCCAATTCACATATAGTAAGTCCTATTTCATTTATTTATGGGTGTTTGAAAAGTTTCATACAGATTCAAAAAGGTTCAAAAAAGATTCGATAAAATTAGAAACAAAAATAAACTCAAAATAATGCAATTTACGCTAAGTCCATGGTGGTCTAAAAAAAGGCAAACAATTAGTCAAAAAGAAAATCACATGACAAACTCTAGTTGTTCCATTATATACATATAGAAAAAGTTCAAATTAGGTTTTGAGTCTTCTATAAATTTGTTCCTCTATGTCTCTAGTTTCCATAACAACAACAATGAGACCATTTGAACTTCCCAATGTGAGATATAGACCAAATATTACAAGCTACTCCAAAACAGGGGCAGCAGCAGGTCATCATTTTTTATTCTAATGTCCAATGTCATAAAGCCATAATTAAGTCATAGTCTCTTTAGAGATTTTTAGTTCTATATCTTGGGTTTCATATGCAACTGAAATCACCTAATTTAGAGGTATGTAGGCTGAGTTACAATTCAAACAATGTGATTGGTTCAAACAAACCTAAGCCAGAATTCCACTACATGATATTCTCTTGTCATATACAACCATTTCCATGTAAAGTAACAACAAAATAACACCAATAATCATCCCAAAAGTCATTCCATATCCAGATGAATCTTCGTATCCATTCAAATATACACACAAAGAGAAATTAAATTAAGTGCAGTCTCAAACCTTAAAATTGGCAAAGCAGTTCTTGTAATGCCTTTTCTTCTCTTCCTCTTTGGTTTTGCTTTACTTGCCAACTAGAAACACCATAGATACGCATCTTAATCTCTGTTCCAACCTTATAATTTTAGTTCTCTATAAGGTAAAGGTAAAGAGAAAATTCCTAACTTTTACCTTGATTTCCACCTAAGATTGGTTTGATTTCTTACATGAAAAATGATGGGATGAAGACGGTGAAACGGAGAGGAGAAAAATTTGAATTTAAACCCTAAAAGTGTTGTCCATCTCCCTTCTCTGTATGCTTTTTCATGAATTTTCTGGTCTTAGACACATGTTTCAATCCCATTGGACCATATTTTACAATCCTATTGGACCATATGTAACAATCCCATTAGACCACTATTATAATTCTATTAGACCATGTGTTACAATTCTATTGGACCATGTGTTACAATTATATTGGACACACACAAGCTTTAATCTGATTGTCACACATTTTTTAATCTAATTGGTCCATATGTTAACTTTAGAAAATTTGCATATTGGTCCTTCTCCTTCCTTTAATTCCCACATTAAACTATGATCTTATCAATTAATTTCATTCCCCCTATGTCTTAATTTTCTAGTGGCATAAATTTCATACAATTTGGTTAATTATATTGGGACTTATACCCCAAAAACTACAGGTTGTTTGAAAACATAGATAGTAATTAAAACTTAACTTCAAACCAGAATTCAAAAGTCTTAAAGGCAAAATCAAATTTTAGTTCCTTCATCAAAGTTTTATAGCTATGTCTCTAGTTTAATCTCTAATTTGAATTATCTGATTTGGAGATTTATAAGCCAAGATATGGACAAATTATAGAAGTATTTTTGGTAGAACTTATCCATCTAGGGAGGTACACATCCCAGATCAACTAACTTCGATCTTATCATGCAAAAGAAACACAAAAACACATCTAATTTAACCAACAACATCTCATTTGCTTATGGAATACTTCTTTTATCAATTACCCTCATGTCACACTTATAAATGCAAGCAAACATATCAAAAACTCCCATACATATTTCATGTCTAAATATGTATGTCCATACTTTAACGAGTAAATTACCCATTTACTCATGTCTTTTATGTTAAGTACCATTATGTCTCTTACCATACTTAAATGCACTTAATTTTTTATGTTCACTTCTTAATAAACCTTAGACATGTTATAATACTTCCGAGATATATGTTAGGGTCCTAGAATAATTCTTTTATATTTCTTACAAGTTCATATGAGAATTTTGTTGATATCATATTATATGATAAAGAGACTGCTTTTTTTCCAGTAATATGAAATATGCTTTATAGTCTAAAGTTTGAAAAAAAAAGGTCTTTTACATATATGAAATGGACCAAATATGGGTTTAATTGTTAGTAGAGGAAGGAATAAGGAAAATGATTAAAAAAAATAAGACTAAGTTACAATCTAAATTTAAGCATAAAATTATTAAATAGTATAACTGTAAAGAACAAAAGGCACCTTAAGAGGGGCTGCTCTTAATTAAAAAATAAAAACAAGAAAAGAAATATATGGAAAAGCAATTACTACTGCAATCCATGAGACTTTTGATGAAGAGGCTGGAAGGTAATGATGTTTTGAATGCAAGTAATTATGACCTTACAAATTGGTGGGTGATAGATATTGACACATCTTATCATATGACTTTTAATAAGAATTAGTTCTCTTCTTTTCAATAATGGAATGGTATTGTCAATTGAGTGATGATGGGAGCATACTATCAAAGGTAGTATTTCACGATTAATTAAAATTCATGTTAAAACTATTATAATATTGGTTTTGGTATTTTCCTAAGTTTAAGAAGAATATGATTTCTATAGGTACTCATGATGATTAAAGGTATAAATTTTCTAGTGATGATGGACAACTTAAGGTGATAAAAGTTGTGTTTATTATGATGAAAAAAAATTATAGCATATCATATATCTTAATAAGAAATATAGTAATGAGATCTATGGGTTATTTTTCAATCTTTAGGGCAGAAGCGTAATAGTACTATAGTGTGGTATATGTGGGTGAGTCATTTAGATGAGCAAGAGACAATAAAAATTCATAAGCAGATTTTATTAAAGGATGACAAACATGAGAAGGTAAACTTATTTAAGTTCCATAAGCTTAATGAAAAGTATAAGATAACTTTCAAAAATATAATATTTAAGAAGCAATATATGTTAAGGCAAACATATGGAAAGGAAATGTTTGGTTAATAGTGAGCAATATTGGTTCAAAGATGGTGCAAATGGCACTAAAACAATTTGGAATAGGTGTTAAGGGGGGTTGAAAATCTTAGTTACCAAAGTTGAATAACATTAGGAAGAAAGCATTAACACAATATATTTAAGAATAAAGCGAGATAGATCATCAAGTAGCCAAAGAGATATTATTGTAGATACTTGGTCATACATGCTCTTATCATCAATAATGAGGATGCAACTTTCTTTTAAAAGAATACGAAAATTCTAACAAAAGATAGATGAATGATAGCTATAATGTGTTGGGCCTTTTGAGTTTCACTTTTATGAGGAGAACGGTCCAAATTTTATAAAATCTATTTTAGAAATAAAAAAAATATAAAAAGCCTAAAAATATTAATGATGGTTGCTAAACATTAAGTGAAAAAGAAGGAGAGATGACTGTCTTTCTTTGTCAGATATACACATACAATTCTTTCTTCAAATTTCAGCCTGTGTAACTTTTGAATAAAGAGTTGATTGGGTGGCTATTTCTTGTCAAATTTGGATGAGATCTGTTATGGAGATACCTAACATATTGATCTTAAATTTGTAAAATATGATTGCCCACTGGAGTTTTATAACTTATCTAGAACTATCGTGAATGGTAGCTTAGTCACTTATAATAGATTTGACTGAAATTTTGCATAGGAGTTCTAAACTTAACAATCTTTACTCTTTATGGTGGAATTGACATTTGGTGGTCTCTAGCACACATAGATTTGGTTATATCCATAGCTTAGATAAGTTGAAATTATTAGCTCTATTTGCTCTTTCATTTTGTTTATCATGTACTAGCGATCTATTATGGTGAAATATGATTTGTTATCATCCTATGATTAAGGATTGAAACTAGTTGGACTTTTTAAATTATTTTATGATAATTAAATTTACTTTAGGCCATGGTTTTTTACTCTCATTCAAATTAAAGGGGAGATATTTTCATGTTAAATTATTAAGTCTACTGTTTATTGTTTTATCATTAAAAAGTTTAATTTAGAGTTTTTTTTCTATCAAAAATGGTATCAGAGCCTTGTTCTACCAGTGAATTGTCATTGTGTATAATGGAAGTTAACACAAGTATAATGATTAATTTAGATGGGGCTAAGTATGATCTCTAAAAGGGTAAGATGGAGGACTTACTCTTTGTGAAGGATTATTATTTGTCTATGCTTGCAATAGAGAAATATGAAAATAAATAAGAATAAGAATAGGTTTTTCTACATCAATAAGTATGTGAATATGTTATATAATAGGTAGATGATAACATGTTGAAACACATTAGTAGGGAGACATATGCTCAGGCATTTTGGAACAAACTGGAGAAATTGTATGCAATGAAGACAAGGAGTAACAAACTATTCTTGATAAAGCAAATCTTAACCTTGAGATAGAAGGATGGAAATCCAATGGTACACCAATTGATCACCTTCTAAGTGATCCTCAGTCAACTCTCTTATATGGAAATGAAATTTGATGAAGAAGCTCAAGGTTTGTGTTTTATTAGCACCTTACATCTTGAGAGACTTTTTTCCTCAACTAACATTGCAACTAATGGAATAATGTTTATGGATCTTGCTAAGGGTGACATTTTTAATGAGGAGATGAGAAGGAAACCACATGTTTCTTCTTTATGTCAAAAAGCTCTAATTATAGAATCTAGCAGGGGAAGAAAAAGCAGATTTACCAAAAATAGAGATCACAATAAAAGCAATTTAAAGAAAATTTTCAAAGATTTTGAGTGCCATGTCTTTGGGAAGAAAGGGCATTTCAAGAAATATTATTATAAATGGAAGAAAGAAAACAAGGAGAATAAGGGGAAAGAAAAGAAAATGAACCCAAGTGCAAATGATAATAGAGTCAATGTCACTCCTAAAGATCTCCTATTAGTTTAAAAGCTTAATACCATCAATTCTATATATTGGTTGGGTGATACACAGTGGTGCTTTAATTCATGTTACAGTTAGAAGAGATGCATTTACGTCCTACATACATGGTGACTTTAGCGATGTTAAAATAAGAAATCGAGGTATAATTAAATATTTAGGAATTAAAGATGTGAATTTAGTGACTTTTAATGGGTCTAAGTCAACTCCTAAGTATGTCAAACATATTCTGGATATTCAGCTCAGTCTTCTTCTTTTTTTGGTAAGCTTTGTGATGATGGATTTGATAGAAAATAAAATTGGAAGCTCTCTAAAGGATCCATAATTATAGCTAAAGGTAAGAATTATTCAACTTTGTAGTTGACTCAAGCCAAGATAGTTAAAGATGTTGTCAATATAGCTGAATCAAGTAATAAATTGATTTATGGCATAAACAACTATGTCAATGAGTGAGAAGGGAATTGCAGTTTTAGCTAAAAGGAATTTGATATCTGGGATAAACGGAGCACACTTGAAAAAGTATAATAATTATCTAGCGTAAAAACAAAACAAAATATCCTTCCTATTAAGTAGAAGACCTAAGGTACTAGAATTAGTGCATTTTAATTTTGTGGTCCTATGAAAACTATATCTCTTAGAGGTGCTTATTACTTTGTGACTTTTATAGATGACCATTCTAGGCAAATTTGGGTTTACACCTTGAGATTGAAAAATCAAGTCTTATATACTTCAAAGTACTTCAAAGTAGTTTCAAAGTAGTTTCAGGCCTCAATTCAGGTAAAGAGTACCTAGGACCATTTAATGCCTATTGTAAAAAAAAGGGAATCAGACATCAAAAGGCACCCTTAAAAACACCACAGTTCAATGGTTTACCTGAGAGGATGAATAGAACATTGGTTGAAACTGTTATATGTAAGCTTTCACTGTTGGGTTACCAAAGTTTTCTAGGTTAATGTCTTGAGCACTATATCTCATGTCATTAATATCACCATGTATTCCTTTGCAATTTGAGGTAATAGATAAAATTTGTTCTATAAAAAATGTAATCTATATTTATTTACATGTTTTTGACTGCAAAGATTTTGTTTATATTCCTAAAGATGAAAAGAAAAAGGCTCGACATAAAGACTAGACAAAAAGTTTTTTGGGCTGTAGTCAAAATGAGTATGGCTATAGGTTATATGATCCAACTAGCAAAAGGATAGTTAAAAGTAGAGAAATTATGTTTATGGAGGATCAAAATATGATAGACCTTAACAGAGAAGAGAAATCAGTGGCTCATAGTAGTTGTATGCTAAGTGATTTTGATATAGTTCTCATACATCAAGAGAGGAATAAGATGCAAATGATGCCCATAATAATCAACAAGATGTTGATGTTGATATTCCTATAGAGGAAGTAGAACCTGATAATGTTGAAGTGGAACAATCAGTAGAGGAGATTCTTGGAAACATATTAAAAAGGTCCACTAGAACTTATTTGCCCTTTATTAGAGACTTTGTAAGTGAATATGTCTTACTAATTGATGCAACAGAATCAAAGTTATAAGGAAGCTAAGAAAGATTGGCATAAGGATAAATGGACCAAGGAAATGCTAGATAAGATGTAAAACCATACCTTTGACTTGGTTAAATTACCATAAGGTAGGAAAAAAATGAGTGTTCGTAATTAAATATGAGGAGCACAACCCAAGGTCGAGGTATAAAGTACAAGGTACAAGGCAAGATTTGTTATTAAAGGGTTTGGACATAACAAATGTATTGATTTTAAGGAATTTTTTCTCTTATAATTAAGATGGCCGTTATGAGTGCACTACATGATATAGAAGTCAGTCTTGACTTTGGAATTGAGCAAATGGACATGAAGGCAATCTTTCTTCATAGTGATTTGGATGAAGAAATCTATATGAAGCAGCTAAAGGAGTTTAAAGTGATAGGGAAACAAGGTTATATTTGCAAAAATGAAGAAAAGTCTTTATGGGTTAAAGCAGGCTCTAAGACAATAGTATAAAAAGCTTGAATTAGTCTTTGAAAAGTATGGTTATATGAAGACTAATTTAGAAAATTGTGTGTTTCTATGCAAATGTTTTTTTATGATGATTTTATTATCCTCTTACCTTATATAGATGATATCTTTATTATGGAAAGAATGTTTGCAATATAAATGACTTAAAGAAATAGTTGGATAAGTCTTTTGTTATGAAGGGCCTGGGTGCTGAAAGCAATTGTTAAGAATTTCTATCACTTAGGATAGATAAGCAAAGAAGTTGTACTTATCACAATAAAAATACATTCAAAAGGTACTTTAAAGATTTTGCATGGACAAGGCCAATAAGGTAAGTAGTCCTCTTCCTCCTCACTTCAAATTGAGTAACAAGCAATGCCCCATTACCAATGTAAAGAAGGAAGAAATGAAGAAAATCCCTTATACTTCAACAGTAGGGAGTTTGCAGTATGTGCTAGACATGACATTGATTATGTAGTAGGTATAATGAGTTGTTATGTTTTTAATCATGGTAAAGAGCATTATAATGTTGTGAAGTGGAGTATGAGATATTTGTGTGGTACATTTGACATGAAACTCTCTTTTTGGTGATTATAAACCTATTTTTAGTAGGCTTTATAGATGCTAACATGGCTAGAGATGTTGATTCTCACAAGTCTACTTTTGGATATTTTATTAATTTTGCAAGGGGAGCTATATCATGACAATTTAGACTATAAAAGTGTGTTGTTCTCTCAACAACTAAGACAAATTTTATTGTAGCTACTAAGGCTTATAAGGAGTTACTTAGGTCAAATGGTTTCTCCAAAAACTTGGCTTTCATCAAGAAAAATATGTTATATTATGTGATAATGAGAATGTAATTCATCTTGGTAAGAATTCCTGATTCAACTCAAGGTCTAAGCATATTGATACACGTCACAATTAGATATGTGAAGTGTCGGATGCTAAGCTGTTATGTCTTAAGAAAGTTCATACTAAGGATAATATTAGTATTGACATGCTGACAAAAGCATTACCAAGGGAAAAACTTGAGACCTATAGATTGATTACCCCTATATATAGTCGTGAAAGGAGTTTATTTGGCTTTTTGGATTTCAATCCTATTTAGAGAATGGCCTAAATTTTATAAAATCTAATTTTGAATTTAAAAAACCTAAAAATATTAGTGATTGCCACTACATACTAAGTGAAAAAGAGGGAGTGGGAGTTGTTTTTATTTATGGGATATACATACATAATTCTTTCTTTAAATTTTAGCACGTGTACCTTTTGATTAGAAAAACCGTTGAGTGGCTATTTCTAGTCAAATTTAGTTGAATTTTTTTGTTGAAGATACCTGATATGTTGCTCTTAATTTTATATGGTTTAATTAGATATTAGAGTTATGTAACTTGTCCATGATTTTTGTGAGCAGTAGCTCACTCATATATAAGAGCTCCATCTACACAGTCTTAATCAACTGGATGATCAAGTGGCTATTTGTTCTCCGATTAAGCTGAAATTTTGTGTGAGATTTTTGCACTCATCAATCTTTATTTTCTATATGGAATTGACGTTTGTTGGTCTCTAGTATACATAGATTTGGTTGTTTTTGTTTTCTAGATAAGTTGAAATTATTAGCTCCATTTGATCTTCCATTTTATGTATTAGGTACTAGTGATCTATTAGGGTGAAGTATGATTTGTTACCATCTTATGATTGAACATTAAAACTAGCTAGATTATTGTAATCATTTTGGTGATAGTAAAATTTGATTTGTGCGAGATTTTTTTACTCTCACTCACATTGAAAAGGAGATTTTTTTAACGTGAAATTATTCTGTTTACTGTTTATTGTTTTATTATTAGGAAGTTTTAAATTGAAGCTTCTTTTTTGTCATGGTGAAAGATGTAAGATTTTACAAAATTAAAAATTGATTGCATTGGATCAATTCGTGATTAAAAAAAGGCTTATATTTTAGAGGAAGCAGCTGACATACTGATAAATTCATTGCCCAGAGAGGTTGAATTTGGTGAATACTGATATAGTTGGGAACTCTTAAAGGTTAAAGGAATTTATGGTAGGAAGCCACTGGAGAGACTGAAAATTTTGAGGTGAAAAATTATAAAATATTCTTTAAATTTTTAAGAAATTGAAAAAGTGTTACATTTTTCCTTGTCTTTTTCACAATAATAAAAAAATTATCCCATTAGACGAACCTAAAGTACATATTGACCAAACCACTGAACTATAATTTTTTTCTTCGTTTACTACTTCCGCTCACGCATCATCTATAATTCGTTTCAATAACATACTAAATACACTTGTACATCTGCCTTTCCGAGAGAGAAACTAACGAACACAGGTCTCTCAGTCTCAACAGAGACCGACGGAGACTAGATTGGATTGGCAGAACTGCCTGAATAGTTGATGATGAGAATCTCTCGTCGTTTTGTTTTATATTGCCCGCTCCAAATCAAAAAATGGTCAACTAACTCTCAGACGGGCATTGTGCTCTTTGTAGAGCTAGTTCTAACTTGGCTTATGGTTTGTCTACTTCAGCAATAATTTATGGTATTGAATTTGAATCCCCTTGAAAATGATTGGTGGCTGAATTTTTTATTTTTCTTAATTTCTTAAATTTGGCATGTTCTACCTACGTTTAATCGATTTAGACTTATGAATCAATGCAAACTGACCAATACCACCCTACCACTGAACTTGGAAAAAGCACACTCAATCATTTCAGTTTACTGTAGCTTTCCGTACCAAAAATGTTAACTTTACTTTGTATGTGCTTTATTTGAAGATAAATAAGATATACTCTCAAAGTAACTAATAATAAAATTTAGTAATGTAATTTTAAGGGGTTATTAAATGATTTCAATTTTGAGTCGTTGGAAAAGAAAAGGATACATAGTACCTGATTTTGCCTGTTTATGGTGAGATTGGACGTTACTGTTTGGATCTATGAGATTGACTGTCTTCAATAAAAGAATACCTGCAAAACAATATAAGGCACACCGGGGGTTGATAGTCGACAGGTCCCTCCGACGCTCAAGTTAGCATTTTTGTGAGGGTTTTGGTGGCTGTAAGTAAAGAAAATCAGGGTTCTAATCTCGTACATTTTTTATGATAAGGTAATCAATTTATATCTGACAAACACCTGCTAAATTTAGGTCTTTCCTTTCACGCGAGTAACCGTCATTTATGAATGGGTCATGAATGCGTAAACCTGAGCTCGATCTAGCACGACCGACCTAACCAATACCTATTGAAATGAAATTCACTGGAACGTTACTGCCGTAGTTAACAAAAAAATGTCTAAAAGGCTAACCACTTCATTTCTATTTTTTTTAGTTAAGAAATTCCAAGTGCTTTGGTCAAGCACCGAGAGCAATCTACGGTAAGATATTCAATAATTAGCATATGTACCTGTTCATGACATTGAAAACTGAAAGAATCCCACTAATTTCGTTATCTTTAAGGTCACGGTCATTTCAATGTGTTTGATTGTTTGAAAAGGATAATTGTGCTTTTTTATTGGTCACGCAACAACAAAACATTAGTATTAGCATGTAAGATACACAAGCTTACAAAAGTTTGTTCGGTCGTATTCTTTTCATGTAGGCAGGTGTACAAGAGTTAACCAATTTATTATCACATTCTTAGTTTTATCTCGAGAAAATTGAGCTATATATAGACTAGGAGAGGAAATTTAACTGGTAATATAAGATTTATCAATACTAAAGCTTTAAAGTTTAAAATTGTATTAAAATATTTTTAAAAAAATCAACACATTCAATACGCAAGACTTTTTATTTTGTAAGAGTCTGAAGAGAGTTAAAATATATACAACATTTCCGTTATATTTTTACAAAAAATATTTACATAACTTGAGTCTTTAGTCATAACCTGTGACTTTACGATTATAAAAGAAAAATTTTACTAATTATTTCAAGATTTACCCTCCAATAATATATTATAATTATGACCATAATTTATGCTTAGTACAATTTTAATGTTTATAATCATGTCATCATTGTCTACAATTATCACTATAAACCTACATCTAACAAATGTAATTCAAATACGAATGGTAAGATTTAATCCATACAAACAATAATCTCCATGTTGATGAACGGTGTTGGACGCAAGACTTTCTGTTTTGTGAGAGTCTGAAAAGAGTTAAAATATATGCAACATTTTTATTATATTTTTACAAAAATAATATTTACATGACTTTATCATCCTATGATTTATGATCACAAATTAAGGAGGAATTATAAAAAAAATATTTACATAACTTGAACCTTTAGTCACAACTTTGACCATATGATCGTAAAAGAGAAATTTTACTAATTATTTCAAGATTTACCTTGTAATAAAATATTATAATTGTTACCGTAATTTATGCTTAGTACAATTTTAATGTTTATAATCATGTCATCATTGTCTGCAATTATCACTATAAACTAACATCTAACGAATGTAATTCATATACGAAATGGTAAGATTTAATCCATACAAACAATAATCTCCATGTCGATGGACGGTGATTGACAAATGATTCCGCATATTTGAGACATGTAGACCCCTCTAATTCCTCCATACTTCGGTCCATCTCTTTCCGCTACTCTTCATTGCTTCTTTACCATTCACACGCTAGATGGTTATTTCCATTCCAACCACAAGTGGAAAGAAGATGACTAGTTCACATTGCCCGACATTGACTGTGGAATTAACAATCCTCAACTGAAGCTTTACTGGCAGAGGACATTGTAAGGGGTTACATCCAAGGAGAGATTTGACTTTGTCTTATGTTCTCGGCTGTTAGGTAAAACAGTGTAGATGCGTCTCAATTAGAGCATGTCTTGAGGTTCAAATCCTCTTTGCAGTCTGCCTTTAGTCTTTTCCACACCTCAGTCGTGGATTCCTCGTCAACCTATATGTACATGTTGGTCTAATCAATTTTTTCTTTTTTTGGTCTAAGATTTTCTTCTCCCAAATAACCCATGTAAGAAAAGAAGATATATGAATTGGAGGGTACTGTTCTAATTAATTATTTTCTTTTATTAAGACAAAAAGAATTGTACTCATTCGTATGCAGCCAATAACTCCTTTTCTTTCTGACTATTATAAATGAAATAATTAGAAGAATCATGGTTTCTCTTGCTGAATATCAATTTTGTTTAGAGAATTATAGAAGATGATCACTACGTAATGAACAAAATTCCATTCACTAGCCTCTGAAAACTACCTACCACAAACTTCCAAATCCAAAAGCGATTGTTTTTCCCTGATTAGATTAAAGGTGACTGCTTTAACAGTATTATCTATACTAAAGCTCCACGTCCTCTATCATCTATTCCTTTACACACGGAAACGTACCGCCCAACAAAGCCTTGCTCATCTGAACGTACATAGACGAGTCATGTTTCCACCTACATATCCTCTCTTTCTCTTACGTTGATCGATTGCATACACATTCTTGTACATGTAACAAAATCTACTTTCTTGCTTTCTTTAACTTTCCCACTAAATCAAAGAAAAGGTTCACCATTGCTTTTCTTGTTTTTGGGTTTTCTAGATCCACAAAGTAGTAAAGATGATTCAAGAGCTCTTTGGAGGTGCTGGTTTAATTGGAGGAGAGAAGAAATTTCCAACCATTTTAGAGGGCACACCTTCTCCATCTTCTTCTTGTTCTTCAACAAGCACCACAACTCCTGCTACTGCTGCAACTTCTTCAACTGTAGAGAACTTGAGATGTCCACGATGTGATTCTACAAACACCAAGTTCTGCTACTACAACAACTACAATCTCACTCAGCCGCGCCATTTCTGCAGAACTTGTCGCCGTTATTGGACCAAAGGTGGTGCTCTTAGGAATGTTCCTATCGGGGGTGGCTGCAGAAAGAACAGAAGCGCAAGTTTTTCTGCATCAGCTGGCAAGCCGAGTATTAGCAAGATGAAAAATTTGGCATCTGAGATTGGAAGATCAGGTTTTGCAAATGAGTTTGCCCATGAGGTTTCATTTAGCCCAATAATATGGTCTGCGCC
The DNA here is from genome assembly GCA_027478405.1 of Erythroxylum cassinoides. Taxonomy (NCBI): domain Eukaryota; kingdom Viridiplantae; phylum Streptophyta; class Magnoliopsida; order Malpighiales; family Erythroxylaceae; genus Erythroxylum; species Erythroxylum cassinoides. Next base: position 58,827,461 of record JANIPM010000231.1, read on the forward strand.
ACAAGATTCTAACATTTTAGCCCTTCTTAGAGGCAACCAAAACCACAACCCTAACCCTGGTGCACTCTCTAGTTCTATTTCTGTGAGAAAGGAAGGGGTTATAATTGGCACCCACCTGATAACTGAACCAACGTCAGTCGCAACAGGCGAGCCAAATTCCCGAACTCTGTGCCAGGATCCTCTAGGCCAAGTCCCTTCTCTCGGCCTTTCCAACCCTTTTTGGAAAAACTTTCAAAACCAAGCTCAACCACACCAAAATGGTTTCTTAGTTGATGAAGCTCAAGACTCGGGCCTACGAGAACTGTATCAAAGGCTCACATTTTCAGCTAATTATTATGCTGAAAACTCACCTGTAATTCTAGGCAATGCAGCTTCTTCATCGACTTCAGCATCTTCAGCGGTATTGGAGTCCGCTCCTGTGGATGGAGGTGAAGGTGTACTGGGTAACTGGAATCCGGCTTTTTCATGGTCTGATTTTCAAAACTGATGGTGCATATGCTTTGCGTTATATTTCTTTGGTTTCAACTTTCAATCTTTTTCATTTTCTAGGATTTTTACATTGGGTTGTGGTATATCTCTATGCTGGTAGGATCACGTTTTTTTTTTCTCTGCTCTAGTTAATTACTTATGGGGTGTTTTTAAGGTGTGCTGGATGTACCAAGTACCAAGTACCAAGAATCAAGTAGTAAATAAAGTATTATGTCAAATAAATTGCTAAAGATTGAAGTCATCTCCAATGTAACCAGCCATAGTTCTCTTTGTTTATCATCGGGAACAGTCACAAAACCACCGGAACTAAACTTTTTAAGGTTGGCTGTTGGCACTAGAAGGCTATCATGTTCTGATGAGGGAAAATTTCTCATTATCTTTCCCCTCATTGAGCCATTAAGATTAACCCTTCTCTTAGGTCTAGAGTGTACCACACGAGAAAAGAACTACGGTGGTGGTGGTTTGCCGCCGAGTGACATATACATGAAGAGAATATAAATGGGTATGTGTTAAAAAGCAGCCTTTGGGGAACAGTCTATCAGAAACAGCAAATTGATTCTGACAATGGTTTGGAAAGAATGATTCCTCTCTGCAGCTTTATTTATCAAACTCTCAAAGGCTGCCCACTTCTTTTTTCTACTCTCTTCCCTTTTTATATAAAATAAACGCTACACATTTATCCACCTTCTTCATTAGGTTCTGAGATTCTTCAGATGGGTGTTTAAAGGCAGCTGGATTTCGATTCGGAACTCAAGTAGATTTGGCTCAATTTGCTCGATACCGAATTTCGAATTAGGCGATCAAAAACTTGCCCAAACTTTAATTAGCCCAAATCTCGTCCATTGGCTTGACCTGATCCATCATCAATCCCTTTGCCATCATGGCTTTGCCCTCTCCGATAGAGGAAAAGTCACTAATTTCTAAATTATGTAAGCTTCCCAATCCCCCTCTTTCGTAGAACAACTTGATTATACTTATTTATTCTAGTTCTACGCTCATCATCCGATTGAGTAAAAAATCAATCAATCTAAAAATTAAGGAAAAAATTAAAGAAAAGAAAGAGAAACTACTAATAAGAGACATATATTCGAGAAAACAACAATTCAAAAATTAAAAAAACCAAAATACAGCTTCAAATAAGTCTGAGATATTCTGAAATTCTTAAACAACAATGGACATATGAGGTCGAATTATGACAAAAGAAAAGAAAGAAGAAACGAGTGGCCAGTAAGAGAGAAATAGAGGAGATGATTGAAGCATAATTCGACCTCATATGTCCATTGTT
>JANIPM010000231.1:58834224-58857443 GCA_027478405.1 Erythroxylum cassinoides
TGTGGAATGAAATGAAGAAGTAATTTTCAAAAAAAGATTTATAACTTTAAGGGTAGTTAACATTCAGAAAGAAATTTGTGGCATTTAGCAACACACTAGAGAATCTTTGTACGAGTCTTGGGAGTGTTTCAAAAATGTATGCATATGATTTTTATATCACCAAATTAACAAACATCTCTTTATTCAATATTTTTATGAAGGACTTCTAACAACTTAAAGGAGTATTGTCGACGTTGCTAGTAGAAGAACAATTATTGATAAAACACCAAACGAGGCTCGCATATCGATTGCTAATATGGCATCCAATTCCCAATAATTTAGTGCTATGATAAAACACTTAACTCAACAAGTTAGCAATGTAAATGTTTTTCCCCTTGAAAAATGTGTGGATGAGCTTATTACACTTATGTTTCAATTGTTTATTGAAAATGAAAGCGACAAAGGCTTACGAAATATGTTCAAAAGTAGGACACATAATTGATATATGTCTAACATTACAAGAGGATTCTATAGAATAAGTAAGTGTAGTAGGAGGATTTTCATGATAACCTCATTGCCAATATAACTAACATTTAAGCACGTACAATCTTAGTTGGAGAGACCATTTAAAATTTTGATATGGTAATGCTCCAATAAATTAACCAGCAACTAATTTTCAATAATATGGGCAACATCATCCTCCAAGGTAACCACAACAAGCCCAAATATCTGATTCAGGTATATTTTTTGAAGATATTGATAAAACATCAGCTACCAATATTATCAATTTTCAAAAGGAGGCAAAAAAGTATCTAGAATTTGGAAAAAAAATGGGTTAGTTAGCCATTGCGATTAGTCACTTGGAATCTCAAAGTTCAAATAAATTACCGAATTTAGTAGAGTTCTAATGTTATTACATCGCAAAGCAGAAAACAAATGAAGTAGCCCATAAAAGCTCCACCTTCATCAAATTTACATACAGAAGGCAAAAAACATATTGAGATGAACGAAACCATGCTCGTGCCTACGTGTGAGTCACATACTTCTCTTTTAGTTATAGTTCTTCTTTTTCTAGTTGTGTTAAAGGACAGCTAAAAGTTGGAAAGAGATGTTGACTTATATGAGACATTATAGCAATGTGAGGTAAATATTCCCCTTTTTGATGTAATTAAGCATGTTCATATATATGTTAAATTCTTGAATGAACTGTGTATGGTGACAAGAAAATAAAAATGAAAAGCGGTTGAAAAAGTCAGGCTAGGAAGGAATGTTTATGTTTTCATTTGTAAAGCCCTTATAGAGAGGATCTGGGTATGTTTTCTATACCATGCACTATTGGTGGTTCTAAGGTAGAAAATGCCATATTAGTTGTAGGTAAGCCCATTAATTTCATGCCTTATTATATTTATTTATCACTTAATTTAGGACCACCAGAAAAGAAGGGATTGGTAATTCAATTAGCGAATAGGTACAATGCATATCCTAAAGGGGTAGCAGAGGATGTTCTTGTCCATGTAAATGATAAGTTAATTTTTTGCATATGAAAAAATGATGACCATATAACATCAATTTTGTTAAGAATATTGTTTTTTAAAATAACCAAAACAAAAGTTAAAGTTGGCAAAGGTATTTTGACAATGGAGCTTGGTAAGGATAATATTCAGTTTAATATATATAATACAATGAAATATCCTAATGATGATTTCCTTTTTTTTAGTTGATTTTTTGGATTTATTAGTAAAAAAATTGGTTTGAAATTAATGGGAAAGATGAACTACAGATAGTTATAATGGAAAGTCTTTTTAAGGATGAAGACACTAATGTTATCCTTAATTTTTGTTTGTAGGACATCCATGGACAATTTTGCAAGAAGGATACCCACACTTAGTGACCAGCTTGCCCCTTTAATTGTGCAAGCACCAAAATTGGGGTTACAACCATTGTCAAAACAATTAAAATATATGTTCCCTAGAGAGGGAGACATTACTAGTGATAATCTCAATTAAGCTAATCTTTACACGTAAGGAAAAGTTAATGAAGGTTTTGAAAAACATTTAAAATGGAAATCGAATAGATGATGGCAGATATTAAAGGTATTAGCCATTTTAATTATATGCACATGAATCTCTTAGAAGATGGAGCTAAATCCATAAGGCAACTACAAAAAGGTTAAACCCATTAATGATGAAGGCAGTAAAAAAAGAAATTTTGAAGCTACTCCAGGCTGGAATAATCTACCGAATTTCAGATAGTGAGTATGCTAGCCTCTTATAAGTAGTTCCAAAGAAAGTTGGAGTTACAATTGTTACCAATTAAGAGGGAGAATTAGTTCTTAATAGAGTCCAAAATGGATGGTGAGTTTGTATGATTATAGGAAATTAAATTCGTTGACTTAAAAGGACCATTTTCCTCTCTCATTTATTAATTAGATGTTAGAAAGATTACTTGATAAAGCATGTTTACTATTTTTAATGGTTTTTTAAAGATATTTTCATATTGCAATTACTTCGAAGGATCAAGAGAAAACAACTTTCACTTGTCTTTTTGAAACTTTCGCATATAGATGAATGCCTTTCAACACTTATAATGTATTGACTACTCTACAAAGGTGTATAGTAAGTAGATTATTAAAGTTTTATGAATGATTCTTTTCATCATGAAAATCATTTTGATGAGTGTTTGCATAATTTAAGATTAATTCTACAAAGATATATGGAGACTAACCTTGTTCTTAATTTCAAAAAATACCATTTTATAGTTGAATAAGGTATAATCTTGGTTCAAGTTGTTTCTTCTAGCAAAATTGAAGTAGATAAGGCCAAATTTGATGTTATTTAATCTTTGCCTCACCCTGTTAGTATGTGGGAAGTTTGCTCATTTCATATAGGTTTATATCAAAGCTTCATCAAGGATTTTTCCAAAATAGTATCTCCATTATACAAGCTACTCTAGAAAGATGTTAGTTTTCAATTTTGTGATGATTACAAAGAGGCCTTTAAGTAGTTAAAATTTTTATTAATTTCAGCCATTATCATTCAACCACCAAAGTGGGAATTACCATTCAAAATCATGTGTGATGCAAGTGAAATAGTTGTAAGTGTTATTTTGGGACAATGAGTGTGAAATGTACCTTATATCATTTATTATGTTCTATGACTTTGATGATACCTAAAAAATTAGTCAATAACTAAAAAAGAGTTCTTAACAGTATTTTTTCTTTAAAAAATTTAGATCCTACTTTATTAAGTACTAAAGTCATTATTTTCTCTGACCATGCAACTCTTAAATATTTGTTGACATAGAAAGAAGTAAATCCAAGATTGATGAGATGGATTTTATTACTGAGTGAATTTGATTTGGAAATCAATGATAAGTAAGGTATTGAGAATAGAGTGGCGAATCTTTTAAGTCTTTTGTCTCATGCTCAAACAACCTTTGATTTGTAGAAAAGTTTCAGGATGAGCAACCGTTCTTTATAAGGATCCAATTTTTATAGTATACAAATATAATAAATTATTTAGCTACTAATATGCTATATACATGCCTATCTAAAGTTTAACAAAATAAGCTCAAGAGTTATGCTTAGTACTATAAACGGGATGACTCATATTTATGGAAACATTGCTTTGATAAGGTAATTTAAAGGTGTGAACCTAAAAATAAAATATCATCCATCCTTACATTTTGCCATTCAGATATATGTGAAGTACATTTCAGTGCTAAATGAACGACAAAAAAAATCTCAAAATGTGGCTTCTTTTGGGCTTCCTTATTTTGGGAAGCTTACATGCTTTCTGAAAATTAGGAGTGATACTAAGAAATAGGTAATATCACCCAAAGAAATGAAATATCAAAAACTCCAATGTAATATGAGTTTTTTTTGTCTACATTTTATTGGTCATCAATTATGTGTCAAAATGGGTGGAAGCAAAAGCCACTTGAACTGATGATTGCAAAGTGGTTGAAAATTTTCTCAAATCTAACATTTTCTATAGATTTGGTATTCTACTAGCCTTAATCAATGATCAAAGCAAACATTTTTGCAATTGAATATTAGAGGTAATCTTAAATAAATGTGGAGTGAGTCATAAGATCAGTACATCATATCGTCTGCAAATAAGTGGGTAAGCTGAAGTTTTGAATAGAGAAATTAAAATAGCTATAGAAAAGATGGTTAGACCAACAAGAAAATGCTAGAGCTTGTGACTTGAAGACGTTCTTTTGGCATACCAAATACCTTAAAAGACACCAATTAACAAGTCATCCTCCAGGTTAGTATTTGGTAATGTAACAACCCAGATCACTTGCTTATAGATATTGTTCACTTTGGGCCTTAGCCTAGCCAAACCCTCACGGTTTTGCTTTTCCCAAGGCCTTACCAAGAGCTCACCCATCCTGGAACCTTGCCCAAACACATTTAACCTCAAAGCTCTGATGGGATCCGGTGCATTAGGCCATGAAAAACGCGTCTGTAAGGGAGAGGTATCCATACCCTTATCAATCCACTGAAGATGAAGATACGAAGTTTGTTGTTTCTATTATGACCTCTAAAGATGAATCCTCTGATACATGCTATAGCATATCTGCATGAAACTAGACCGTACTGCAGTCTCACAACCATATGTCCTATCCAACTCTTTAAACGGGAAAAATATGATCAACCCATCAAAGCTATTGGATTTATGGATATTGGATCTAGTCGTATGATTATGAAGCCCAACATGATGAGTATTTTACTACTGCAAATGGCAATTCATTCAAGATAAGGCTTATAACAGTGAGAAATATCAAGATATGATTCTTTCTACAGTGTACAATTTGGAGTAAAGTACTTGGCAGCAATCTATCAGGCCCAAATATTCTCGTTAGTATAGATGTATACAACAAAGCCTCACCTTTACAGATCCTACCCACAGGCCTCAGATATTGATCATTTTATAGTCTATACAGTGAAATGAAAAATGTGTTTGAAGTTTCTCAAGTTCCTACACCATATACATCACTAAGAGATAAATTGTTAGACTACTGTCCTAAATCACATGCACAGTTTTCTCATCCAAATGCTCTTTGAAAAAATGCTAACTTTTTTGTAAGTCTACCTTTAAAAAAGAATGATGATATCAATCTTACGAAAGCCGCACATCCAAGGATGACCATAATGACCTTAAGTTTGCACAAGATGAGTGTGCTATCCTTCTAAAGCAAAGACTTATTGAGCCCACAAAGTTATATTTGGCTTGCCAACCATTCTATGTGAACAAACGTTTAGAGCAAAAGCTAGGTAAAAAGATATTGGTGATTGATTACAAACCTCTGGATGCATTCCTCCAAGATGATAAGTTTCCTCTTCTAAAGATCAATACTCAGGTACTATTTTTAAGAGAAATTGTTATCTTTTCAAAGTTTGATCTTAAGGCAAGATTTTGGCAATTAGGTATTCACCTAACTGACCGGTACAAAACTGCATTCTACATTCCCAATGCATAATACTAATGGAATGTTATGCCATTTAGGCTTAAAGTTGCCCCATCACTATTTCAAAGATCCATGACCAAGATCTATGAGTCTATCCTCAATAGTGCAATCATCTACATCGATGACATTCTTCTGTTTCGAAAGTCCTATAAAGAACATTCGGCTTCACTTCAGTAATTCTTAGATCTCACTAAATAGCATGAAATTATTCTTTTAGCACCCAAAAGCATTATTGGTACAAAGGAGATTGAATTTTTGGGTATACATTTCAAAGATGGATTTTACCAGCCTGCTCTACATATTGCACAAGAGTTGTTACACTTTTCTGATTAAAATCTCCCTGCAAAACCAATGTAACAATTCCTCAGGATTGTTAATTACATCCGAGAGTTCATACCATACGTGGCAGCTTACACTTCATATTTATCCAAGTTACACAAACAGAATCCTCCCTAGCCTCCTGATATTTTCCTACCTGTTTCTCATTATAAATATCTTCTTTCTCTTTAGCGAGGTATCTTCTTCTCAAACCCTTTATTTTTTAAAAATATTTTATTTTCAAGATCTTATGGCTCATCAAAACCTCTTTGTCATTTGGAATAAATACTTTCCTCCTATTGCTAGTATACCTACAAATGTTTCTAAGGTTGCCTTACTTACTTGTATGAGTTTGTTTTATTATTTGCATCATTTTCTTAGTGAAACTAGCTCTCTTGGTAGTCCCATAATGTTCAACCTCAAAACAGCTTACCTCAATATGACTTTCCTTCATAACTCTTTTTCTGAAAACATATTATGGTATCTTTGGGCACTTTCTACCCTCTATGCTTGTTCTTTTACCTTATCCCATCTTCAGCTTTACGAACATCTCTATGACATAAACAATGAAAGGTCTTTGTTATGGACATTTCTCGAGTGGTTTCAACCACTAGACCATTGGAAGCAACAATGTTCTACTCATTGTTTCTTCATCCTTCATCGTCCATATCATGAAACATATATTGGTGACCTTTACACTAAACACTATGTCCATTTTTATCATACTTTATTATATTGACCACGACATCAAGACAATGTTCTCTAATCTCTTTGAGATTTTCTTAAGGAGATAAATCATTTTCCTAATGCACCAGTCATTTCCTCTTCTATTGGACCTTATTCGAGTGAATTTGGTGAACCAGAAGCACTAGATTTTGATATACCAGGTCCCAATAGTTCTCGATATGACACCGAAGAATCCGTCTCAGACCTTGCAGGAAGTTCTCAACCTCTTAACTTAGTCTTTCAGGATGTTCAAAACCCTAATGATGATAGTTACAATCTTAATGAAGATTGGTTAAATCAATTCCTACACAAACTTCACACATGTAATCTCAGTCACAGTAAGCACCAAAAGACATATCAAGATGATACTGACACTTCAAACAATCTAGACTCTCCATTTAATTTGCAATCATGGCATGAACCAATACGTGATAACTAATGCATTAGATTCCAAGGGACTCATCTTTTTAGGAGTTATACTTTTGAATCTTTTGATAAAAGCGAATTTTTATGGCCCACAAACCATTATGTAACATTCCTTCTTATCATCCTATTGTTTTCTTTTTCAAAGTAGCTTTTAGAAAGGTGTGATGATTGTACTTAAAGTTGTTTTCTTTTTTAAAGATGTAATGAGTGTATCTTTTGGTTGTTTCACTGTCCTATCCTTGCTTCGCCTATAAAAGCAAGGTCTTTCTTCTATTGTAAGCAGGCTTGAAAACAATTAGATTGGATTTCAATGAATATTAGTTTGTGTGTTTTCTATTCTTTCCATGTTTCTTCCTCTCTTGAAAGCTTAAGTCTTGAGTAATGTTACTATTTGTCATTTTATAGAAACATGTATGCTCTATACTCGCCTCTTCTGAGAATTTTGTGTATCAGAAAGTCTAAGACAGTCTATGACTATGCAATACAATTCTGTTATGAGATTAAATTTTATTAGGAAAAGAGTGAAGGTAATGCTGCGACAATTGGTTCAAAAGGATAAAAGAGTTAGTGAGAGTCTAAGGTTCCTAAAAGGAAAGTTAAAAGTTGTGTGCCTGTAGAGAGAATGGTTGTGTGTCTCGTCCATCATAACTGGAACTTATTGATAGTCACAAGATTCCCATGTTGATCCGTAATAGTCTATCAGACACTGTTGTAACCTACAATCTGACTTTGGATAGTTGATGATCTTCTCAAAGGTATTGTGTTAGCTAGTTGGTTGTCGTACTTCTCTGTGTGTCCTTCAGGGTCCTCAGTTGGTATCAAAGGCATCTTTCATGTCTTAATTGGCGGTAACATTTTCTCTTGATAAGAGTGAGTAAGGAAGCCCATAGTTATGGAAACATTAGCAAACGATCCTGTTCATTTGTCTTCTACTTTGCCTTTGTCTAGTTTACCTTCTAGTGTTAAGCGTGTTTTGTCAAATCGTATAAAAAAATTATTAGAAATTACACATGTTCCTATAGAAAATCGTGTTTGTGAGTCTTCTTTATCCTTGTTAAGTCCGTAAAGTATTTATTCTTATGATCGTTCTTCGACAAGAAGTATACGTACTATTTTGTCTACATCTTGCCTAAAAGTAAAAGAAATCATCTAGAGTTTCAGATTGGAGCAGTGTGGTAAAAGAAATCATTTAGAGTTCCAGATTGGAGCAGTGTGGTCTTATCTACAATAGTAGAACAATACATTAAGCTTAAGATCCTAAAGGAGCTGATCTCTCTCTAAATAGAACACATTCATACACATCTACATGTTGTAGCTATACGCCTTATTCTCACACTTCATGGAAGAAAGGGAATACCAATTATAGCCAGGATATCTCTTCTAGACACTGCCTACACAACATATCAAAATGCTTTGATTGGTACCTTGCTGACTACTCTCAACAATTGAAGTGTTATTCTGATCATAGCACCTGATTTCAACATTAGGTTGGATGATCTCACTTTATCTAAATGACTGCAAGTTCAGATTCAGATCACTGAATCAAATCAAGATCCTACAACCATCATGGCTAGCTTACATTACTAGATGATATATCATCTGCAGAATCATACTTTAGATCTCAACTTTCCAAATTCTACTTCGGATACTCTTTACATAATTGTTGATCGTTCCAATGATTAGACTACTATCATCTAGATCTCGAAGCAATTACCAATTGTAGAGCTTGAAAACTTAATGCCTACTAAATGGACCACCAATTACCAGAAGGTGTTCTAGGTGCCTCATCGACACTCTTTTCATACACTCCAATTCTGAAGACATTAAAAGATGGAACGGTAAAGTCCATCTATGCAAAGCCTAACAAAAATCCTTTTACATCTAGGGATATATTTTTGATCTAGTCCGTATTTTCTCATACAGAAGATAAATCTTATCTTCCTATCTATTATTTCAAATCTAATAGAGATCTAGTTTATGTAAGCCATCATCGTAGACACTTTTTATGGGATGTTGACCCATCTATGTGCGAACCTGACTGTGAAGTCTGTCTTAACCCTAAGTTAGACAACAATGATGATAATGAACGGTATGCAAGAAGAAGAAGGAGGAAACAAAAGTCTAAACCTCGTTGAATGCCTTCTTAATAGTATCATCCACACAAGGATGATAGATCCAGATGATTCCAACAAATCTAGTGGTCTACCCAAATAAAGATTCAAACCCATATCTCTTCGAGAGATGCTGAAATCTTCTACCTATCAACCTAAGCTAGCAATTCATGTCATTACTCCTACTCCTATACCTTACATGATGGTTAATCCATATGAAGGAGAGTTTCCTTCTCTACATAGAAGTACAGATGAAACAACTAGGGTTATCTCTAGCCCTTATATTTGAGCCACAAGAATTACTTCACAAGGTACAACTGTCTCAAATCCTTTTGAAGAAGTTCTTAATTGGTTAACATCAAATGCAGTAGCATAGAACAAAGTCCTTCGTAGAATTGATTCCAAGCTTGATAGAATTAGTCAACAAACTCATGCTACTCAACATAAAGTTGACGTCGTCTCTAAGTAGATCCAACAACTGTACAACTCGTACAAAGCACAGATCCGGCAACTTGAAGCTGATCTTTGACATTACATTACTACACAATATTTTGGACCTAACTTTGACGTCTAAACCTGAGAACTCAGGAAGATACAAGGAATTGTGCAACAAATAGAAGCTTATATGCAATTTGCACAGTCTAAGACTATATATGACTCATCCTCTTAAGTATTTCCAAATATACAACTAGTATATACTCCTCCTCTATATCAGATGTATATAGAAGAAGCTGACTATTCGAAGGTCTTCAAGATCAACTATCCTTTGATCAAACAACATATTCATCCTTAAGCAGCTTAAGCAAAACCTAAAAAGCCAAAGTCAAAACTAAAGCCTAACCAGTTCTTGAGCCATCACCTTGATATACAAAACCTGAACCAATTGACCAGTGGAGTAAACCGTTACAGATTCATATACCTCTCACTTCTCTACCGAAGTCTCAACCTTCCACCTCTACTGGGAAGGTCAAAGTGCCTCTGACAAAGTTTATAGCAACTCTTGCATCTATATATGCTATAGAAAATTTCTCTTCCCAATCAGATAATTCAGAAAGCTTGTTCTGAAGTTTCTGTCCCAACATCTGAAATCTCTGCAATAATTTATGAGTCATCATCTGAATAGTCTTCTGATTCCTCAGCACAACTATGACGAAACACTCTGTATATTATTTAATTATGACAAAATTCAAGGTTTAAAGTGTAGATAAAAGGTCAAACCTTTTAAAAGCTTTATAATATAGTGAAAATTGAGAAACATTCAGTATTAAAAGAGGGTAGTCTAAAGAGTGCTTAACGACTAATAAATATCAACCACCTCAAAAGATATTGAAAAGGGATACTAATATTGCAACTATCAAAGAGTTTAAAGCTTTCGTCATCATATTTAATGATGGTGTTGGTCCAATTTGATACACAATCAAAATTTTAATCTAAATTAATTGAAATTTAAATTGGATTAAGCTTTTAAAAGAATATTCAAGATTTTGTTTGAGATCAGACTCAAGTATATTAGGTTCAGTTTAGTTTTAAATTCAATCAATGTATTCCTTATTTAGACTAAGAGTTAGATTGGTTAACTCGTAATTAATTCAAATAAGAAAACTAGAAACTAAAAATATAAGAGGTGGATTGGCTAGGTCGTAATTAATTTAAATAAAAAAAAACTAGAAACTAAAATTATGAGAGGTAGATTGGTTAGGTCTAATTAATTTAAATAATACCCTATAATCAATTTAACAAAACGCCCATAAATTCTTATTAGAGAATTATTAATCGTCAACGTGTGAACATTTAATGATAACTAGAAGGGGCAGGGAATATGTCAGAGACAAGCAATGCTGATGGAATTGACGAACATGTTTATTTTCAAACATGAATGGGAAGTAATTCCCCACAAATAAACTACGAAAACCTTTTCATGGTTCCACTAAACCTATCTCTCCATTCTCTTGAAACGGTAACACCCTCGTAACTGATTCAAGAAGATACAGTTGAATTAAAAACAAATCTGAAGCTCTAAGAGTTCCAATCAACGTCCAGCTAGTACTATGGATGTTTGGCCAAGCCACAGTACAGAGCATTAGGGGGTACATCAGTCTCGGTGTACGAGCTTTTCTCGTCGTTCCAAACTCTCACATATAGCTGTTGGCCAAGATATCGCCGAGACCAGATCGCTGACCTCAAGTTCCACATTCCCTTGTTGTCCAGCGACACCAATACTGCAGTCCACGACATTGGATATACCTGCAAATTTTAACAAAGCTTTTAGTAAATATATTATAATTGCTCTTTGTAAAACTATACGTCTACACGACCACTCTCCACTTGTACCTGAAAAGTGTGCCTAGGGACTCCGTCTACCAAATTGTAGCGATTTCTCATGCCCGTCGACCAAACGCCGGACCCGTATCTGCAAAATTTTAGAGCAACAGATATTAATATTTGCAAATAAACAGGTGGTGCAAGAACTCACGTTAGGAACAAGCGACACACTAGAGCAAACATAAAAATCGTTTAGTAAAAGTTTTACCCAACAACGTAGGGACTGTATCCATCCAAATGCCAAGACTGGATTGTCTTCTCCGGGTTTTGGAAGACAACTTCTACGAAGTCGTGAAGAGTAGTTCCGATTACAGATGCTCCAAGTACAGGTTTAGCATTAGTAGGTTTGTCGGGAATTGAGTTAAGCTTGAAGACTCCGGGAATGTTATACCAGTCAGCAAGCTTCAAAGGCGTGGCTGGATCGACGTAGGAGATGTTGTTAACGGCATACCGCAACTTGCCGTTGATCTTAGTTTGTGTATTGGCTAAAATGATTGTCCTGACAACTTTTATTTGTCCATAATGGAACGAGCCCTGAGGATTCGGCCTAGCCGCATTTGCTGTCAAATTCAACCTAACAAGTGACAACACATAGTTGTTTATCAAAAATGGTAGACAACAAGAAAATCAAACCAGTTTGCCTAACTTCATCTCTATCAGGTAAAAACTTTGGAAGAAGATCACTACCTAATGGTCCTGGCGTGCTTCATAGACCAGTGAACTTGGTAGGTTGGACTAATAGGCAACGGTAGAGATGGTGGCGTCTTGGAGCCAGCATAAGCGAGAACTCCAGTAGTAGTGAGAATAGGCTTGGTGAAACGGGTAGAGGCAACGATGTAGTAGTCCTTCGGCTGACCGCTTAACGTAACCAAGACAGCCACGGATTGACCAACATGAATATCAATGGTATTATACTTTTCTTGCAAGGTATGAGCTCCTTCTACTTCCACGAGGGTCATTACGTGGCCCTGGATTCTGAAATTGATTGAGGTCGCAATCCCCACATTCGAGACCCTGAACTTGTATGTTTTCCCTGTAAAAAAGTTGTTAAGCAGTCTCTCAGATTTACTTTATTTAGTTATAATTAGGATCTTAACAGTCAAGGTAACTTGATTAGGATCAAGTTACCTGCTTCACCGGTGAAAGTTGCAACTTTGGCGACCCCATTTATAAGAAGAGCGTCAGGCAGAGGAAGAGGATTGCCCGTGTCCAACTGTTTCTGCAATATCTGTGGAAAGCGGAATTCCCAACAAGTTAGCATCAAGATTTCCGCCTTGAAACAGGCCCAACATGGTCCGGGTTTAAACTTATTGCACTAAAAGCGACATTTAAATAAGAAATCTTCAGTGACAAACCTTATGGTCGGTCTTGTACCAATCACCGATTAGCAGCGTGAACTCATTGCTGGGAATAGGGTATGGAATGGCAATCACAGACCTTGACTGGACATTGAACCCTCCAAAGCCTCCAGCAGCTCTATGCAAAGCAGTTGAAGGGAAGTAGTTGTAAGTTCCGATTTGATCTTTTGCCTGGAACTTGTAGGTCCAGCTGGAGTTTGAAGGGATAGGACAATTGGTTCCTAATACTCCATCTTGCCATGAAGTCCTTCTTTGTTTAATACCATTCCTGATATAAACCAATAAAAAAGTTGTCCCTCTGGTTCCTGGCTACAATCTATATACTTCTAAACAAAAACGAAAATAATGCTGGGCACTAACCATGTTATGAGGAAAGGTTCGTCCAACTTATTGATGACATTTACAATTATGTTGTCGTTAGTCTCACAATTGATAGTTGGACCAGGAAATTTTCCGTTGATAAGGATTCCCTGCAAGAAAGAGTAGCACGAGAGGGAACAATCAGGTTACGGCTAAATCTGCCAGAAGACTTTGAGAAGTTTACAGGAACGTTAACATTCATTTCCAGGCAAAGAAGATTTCAAAGAGAACTATTCTTTTATATGGATGAACCTACCCTTTGACGAGTGCCAAGTGGAGAAATGTATCCATATGTAACTGTCCATGTATAATATCTATAGGGATCCTCAGCTTCCACCCAAATGCCACTCAGCAAAGCCAATAGCCCAATACAAAAACACAGGAGATTGGCCTGCCTCATTTTACTGTACTGTGATATGTTCCTCCAATTCCTTTAGATCTGTCCATATGTATATCATCATTCAGTTAAAGAGGACAATCGTCTTCAACTGGGAATTGTTCTTTTGCAGAGACAATCATGAAATTACACTTTTTTAGTGGCACAGAACAGATTAAAATTAACTGAAAATTTTTCTTTAAGTAAAGATTCAATAGGTGAAATGAAATAAAGACTATTCATTAAAATAGTAGTCATCATATGTTATAAAAAAAAAATCCTAAAATTGTAGTCACACGAAAAATGTGAAAATGAGCTTTAAAAGCAATGATATGTCATAATACTAACCCCTCCAACATCATTAACTAAAAATTAAAATAGAAAATGCTACAGTTTTAGTCTAAAGTAACTTTAATTGTGTTAATTGCTAGTAAAAAATGCTCCTGATAACATGGGAAAACAAAAAGTAAATGAACAAGATAAAGAAAGTGTACCTAACTAACAACTCAAACCTTACCCGCTCAAAGATGTAAGGACGAAATGTCGAAATGTAGTGAGCACATAAAAAGTTGAAAGGCTTATATAAAGAAGTCAAGATCCTGGAGGTCACGCAAACCTAAGCGTCAGGACTCATTAGGAGGTCAGAATTTTGGAAATGCTTACCCTATTCACTATTTTTGCTTGCTCATTTTTGAGAGCACAGAATAATATATATTTGACTAGGACATGAACAATGAATGCTGGAGTTACTCGGAATCATTAGAAAGATCTAAAGATGCGAATGCGGCTGCGGCGAGAACGGATCAAAACATTAATTGATTGCAAGTTAATTGACTTCCTTGTTAAATGCTTAGAACATTTTAATATATCGACTCAAGAGATTGGCCCCCCAAAAAAATTGTTAATGTTATGTTGCCTAGTGAGTTATGATAACTATATAGTATAGAAGAAGTTATATTTTAAATGAAACCTGATCCAAGACAAACGAGAGTATTGTGTGGATCACGTCTGTCCTCTAGGGTTTCTGCAATTTCTACTGCTAAATTTGCTTGCGGTTTTCTTAGATCAGGACTTGTCATATCTGCCCGCACGGGTAACTCAGTTGGTCATTGAAAAAGAAAGTGAGTCTAAGATTTCGGATTCGAGTCTTGGCAACGACAGTGTGAGAGCTCATTCAATGTGGTGACTCTTTGTGCGCACTAAGCATTGGACCACCTTTCTGAAAAGCTGGCTGAGATCAAACTGTGATTTACCTCCCTCACACAATGTCGAGTCGGAATATGGCAGCGCTTAAGATGGGCATTCCACCTTTTTGAGTCCAAGGACTTGCCACATCCAGTCATAATTAATCATAAAGTAATTAATCATAAGCATCGGACGAAAGTCAACTGATTGATATTCACGTAGAAAGTTACTTAATTGGTCGGTTAGATGTTCAATCCCAAGGATGGATCTCATATTACTGAAGACTAGAAGTTTTAGGCACATGCCACAAGACTGGTGAAGTAGACCTCTTTTAATTCCAGCACACGTAAAATTAAATTCTCCTCATGTGCTCATTAAGATGGATCTTAACATCCAAGTTATTCATCTTTTCCTACTTGTCGGTAATGTATTGTTCTCTAATTTCTGCTCTAAGTGTTTCCACAGTAACGAGGATTATCTTGTTAGCTCTAAACATAACCACATAAATTCATACGTTTTTGTTTTCTTAGTATCTGTACGCAGAACTCTCTAAGAAGACCATAAGCATTTATAAAGATATTAAGCATACTATAACATGTCAATGATACAAATAAATCTGCCTTTAATTGTTTGCTCTTATCATGTTCTGTTTTTCCCTTCTAGTCAAATCCTCATGACCTAGGGAACAGATTAAAGCTCAAATAGTTGGTCATTCTACGGGTGCAGTCCGATGGCTTTGCCACAAAGTAGAGCATTAGAAGGAATGTCATATTCATTTGCAAAGGTTTTCACTGAATTCCAGACCCTGAGATATAGTTGTTGCCCAAGATACTGCCTTTCCCATATCGCAGACCTCATGTTCCACATGCCCTGGTTGTCCAAGGAGACAAATATGGCGGACCACGAGTTTGGATATACCTGCAATGACATAAATAAACTAGCTATAGATTGACTGATGATCTGGAACTGATCAGGCTGCCGTGATGTGAGGAGAAATTGTGAAATTAAATTGTAAGTGCATCTCACTTACCTGAACAGTGTGTCTGCTTATAGCATCATCTAGGTTGTAAGTTAGATTCTTGGCCGGTGACCATTTCCCATTGCCAAAACTGCAGGTGTTTGTCAGGTTAATTGTTGCTCTCATAAGACTCGCTAAAATTTGGATGCAACAGAACGTTGCTACTTACCCAACAACCCAGAAGTCATAACCATCGAGATGCCAGGATTGAATAGACTCTTCATTGTTCTGGAAAACGATTTGAATAAAATCATGGAGGTTGGTCGAGATAACTGAGGTTGCTAAATATGCAGGACCATCAGAGGGAACACTTTGGATGGAGTTCAGGGTAAAGACTCCCTGGATGTTGAAGTAATCAGCAAGTTTTAAAGGCGTATCAGGATTAATATAGGAAACCCTGTTAACGGCATAACGCTGCTTTCCATTGATTTGAGGTGCCGAATTGCCCAATACAAATGTTTTGGTGATTGCTATCTTTCCATAATGGAATGAGCCCTGGGGATTCGGCCTTGCTGCATTTGCTGTCAAATTCCGCCTTCAAGAAAAATGAAAGATGAAAGAATGAACCAAATATCCAACTATTTGGACATATCTTAGTTTAGTGAAAGAATTGTACAAGGAGTTTCCAATCTCTAAGATAACTAATCAACCTGGCCAATACCTTATAGTTCTAGCTTGCATCATTGACCATTCTATTTGGTCAGCAGGAGCAACTGGCAGGGGTCCAGAGGCTGGGGCCTTAGAATTGGAGTAATGCAACAATGCAGATGTTGTAAGAACTTGTTTCGTAAAACGTGTTGAAGCAACAATGTAGTAATCTTTTGGAGCCTGATTTAGGGTAACTAAGACAGATACAGATTGGCCAACGTGCACTTCAAGAGAGTCATAAACATTCTGAATTGTGTGAGATCCTTCAACCTCTACTAACTTCATTTTATGGCCCTGAATCCTGAAGTTCAATGAGGTAGACAATCCTACATTGGAGATCCTGAACAAGTAGGTTTTACCTGAACACAAGGAAGATGTTAGTAAAAAAAATTACAGAAACCGTTGGATAAAATGCTTCAAATCTTGAATATCAAAATATAAATTTGATATGAATTATAGCAATGACCTTGATCACCAGTGAAGGTAGTGTGACTCTGGCCATTAATTATGAGTCCATCTGGGAAGGGAAGAGATTTGCCAGAGTCCAGAGACGCCTGTAATATCTGCAATATAGTCTCAGTTTAAGGTGAATGCCAGTAATATCAAATGGAATGGTAAAGTGCTACACAGAACAAATGACTCTCCCGCCAAACAAGAATGAAATAGCAGGATCTGATAATTCTGATTCAAAAGATGGGTAAGCCTAACTAGACATATTGGAATGGAAATAGCAACTAGTTCAAATTCCATATAGGCTTAATCATGACATAGAATGTCGAATGCAAATAGTTCACAGGACAGAAGGCCTTTTCACAGTAAGGAACTAATGAAACACAGGCTCAAGCAAATAAATCAGTGTCTTTGATTGCCAGGTTATGCCATAACCCAGACAAAAAGCAGGCCTCGTGGGCCGTGGCAATGCACATGATGAAGTTATGCTACAGCAGCTTTGACATTTTTAGGATTTGTTTCTTTTGTTTTCCTGGCTTTTGAAGTGGTAGTGGAGTATAAAGCTCAAAAATATAACATAATATTGACGGCCTATATCAAATGTAATACATCACATATTTATACAAAGACAATTATGGTGGATTAAGAAAAAAAAAAGGAAAAGAAAATCATGAGCTAAAAGAATCTTCATTTCTTCTTACATTGTGGCTTGTTTTGTACCAATCACCAATCAGTAAAGTGAAATCTCCAGCAGGCAATTCATATGGAACTGGGATTTGAGGCCTTGCATAGATATTGATCGCTCCATATCCTCCAGCAGCTTTGTGGAATAGTGTGGAAGGGAAATAAGTGAAGGTTCCAATCTGATCCTTAACTTGGAACTGATAAGTGTAATTAGAGTTTGGGGGAATGGGACAATTGGTCCCCAGCACTCCATCTTGCCAAGAGTTCTTTCTTTGCTTAATGCCATTCCTAGTTGTAGCAGTATAATCGAAAGTTGTCACAGTTAGAGTGAAATTCTAATTAATCATCCGGCATTAGTACTTTCCACACAGTAAATTTGATTGATTAAAATAAAAGAAAAAAATTCTGGACTTTCTTTAAAACTTTAAAGCATAGAACGCAGGAAATTGAGATAAAGCAAGAATCTCTAGACTCTTCTTTTAAGCTAGCTGCTAGAGAAACAACTTAGAGCAGCAACTTAAATTTAAGAGTTAATGTGTGAATCCATTTTTTACTTTTCCCATAACCAAAAAGAAAGAAGGAAGCTTTTACATTCTTAAAAGGAAATACAAAATCTGCACGAATATGGAGAAGTGTGTATCCACATCTTAGTTCTAACATCGAACAGCCAGAGTCACGCTGAAAACAAACAAAAGCCACGAACATAAGAAAGTGATGTGACAGAGAATAAGGAACTTACCATGTTAAAAGGAAAGGTTGGTCCAGCTTGTTGATGAGATTGAGAATAATGTTGTTATTAGTCACCACATCAAGCCGAGGACCAGGAAACTGCCCATTAATAAGAATCACCTGCACGGCAAAAAACCACAACTCTATTAGCTTCCAAGAGCCAGACTCTCATCGAGATCAAACCTAACACCCAAATGAAAATGAAAATGAAATACCTGTTGGCGCACACCAAGAGGAGAAATAAACCCATAAGTTACTGTCCAGGTATAGAACCTATATGGGTCATCTGCATTGGCTACATTAACACTTAAAGCCGCCAAAACTCCACAGACTAAGCACAAAAAGATTGCTACTTTTCCCATTTGGATCTGCAAAAGTGGAAACAGATCAGTCACTGAATTAGTAAGAAAACAAAACGAGAGGTCATTCTCATGGACTCACTCCAAGATCATGTAGAGAAAAGAGAATGAGAGGTGACCGGATCTCTTTTCTTATCCTCTGGGTGGCAATCAATGAAAGCAAGTGACTGGTTGGGCTTAAATAAGGACAAGGCGCGAAAACTACCTTCACTGGGTCAGTGTAAAATGCGAATGCTTCTGGTACAAGTACAAAATGGACAATGCTTACCACCTTATTAAAAAAAAAAAAGCTATTTCCTTTCCGACAAAAACGTATCAATGTAATGTTCTTTTTATGGTTGGTAATAGAGATGAAGCTCAGCGCATTTCACGCGTTTCCGCGTTATGGTAATTGCCTACCGCCAAGTTGTTTTTCTTTAGAAGGTGGAGCCTTAGCAGCTGTAATGCAGAGAAATTCTTTTTTCCCAACTTCACCCTATGACTGTGCTTGATTCTTAGATAGAAAAATTCAAAATAATGAGACGGGGTCCCATCATTTCCTTCAAATTTCAGTCTTCTTTTAATCATGCAGTGTTTTGGCTACTCCCTTTATTTGCAACTTTTCTGCGGTTCTCTCAGCTCTGCTCTCGTCCTTTTTTGTTTTAAACCTTTTCTTTTTCTCCATTATAGGTTTCTACTACTTTATCTGTAGCTTTCAATTCAATAGTTAAGCAGATATCTCTGTTTTTACCAAAAATGAAAAACTTGGGCTTTAATATGCTATAGGGATTGCTCTTTTCTTTGCAAATGCAGTGCTTTGGGATTAGGTAGCGAGTGCATTGATTGCGTCATTTATCCTGCACATGGCTATCTGTCACCCAATCGTCATTTTCTCTTGTTCACAAAAGCCTGAAAGTCTTTGGAAATAGTAGACGGCTGCTAATGCTAATAGTTTATCTTCCTCCCAACTCCCTGGTCCCTGTCACTCAAAATAAAAAGTGACTCAGAAATTTTTTAAAGAGCTCCAAAAGATCAAATGAAAAGGAAGATAAGGCCATTAGCAGTGATCCTCTTCTTGTGTTCGGTTTCGATTTTCAAACTTCCAACGTCACTACTGAAAATAATCACCTGCTAAAAGTCTTAAAGGATTTAAGGTACAACTAAGTCAAGTTGAAATTGTAAGTGGGCCTCATAAATTATACCTAACATGCCTAAGAAACGTCCGTTAACAAGTATGTTTTATGATTATGGTAGTCAAATAGCTGAATCAAACCAGCAACTCCAGGTACCAGCTTGGCTTCTTCTTCCTTGGCTCTATGCTAATAAAACACTTTGCCCAAGCCAAATTCAGTTGCCATCATAGGAGGAAGCCACATATTACATACATTGTCCTAACAGTTCGGGGGAGACTTCGTCAGACCCAATCACTCGCATGGAGTAAACAAGGAATATTTTGGGGTAATGTAACAACCAGGTCGGAAGGAAGGAGTGGAAGATTAGCAGAGAAGAAAATATAAAAGGAAAAGTAAAGATGGGCACCCCACGCAACATGTCGGTGATGATGTTATGTGCTTTTCAGACAGACACCAGTAATGACAGTGAGCATTAATAACATCCAACGTGACGGAGACATAATCATAGAGTACGTGAATGAGTATAAATACGGGAGAAAAACTTGAAAGATGAGGCCAAGATAAGGAAAAAAATAATTCTTATATAGTTATACTATACACTTAGGGAAAACAAACTCAACAATTAATCACAAAGCTATAATTATCTTACAGTTATAATTAGAACTCTAAGAATATACTTCCAGTAGTACTATCCTAACAATTATGGGAAAAAAATCTTATTATTCCCCCTCAACTTAGCGCATAGATGTCATTCATGCCTGACTTGTCAAAAAATTTTGAGGATACATAATTTGAAAAAGTTTTGGTAAGCGTGGACAACTTCACAAATTTTTTCATCCAACTTCTCCCTAATGAAGAACCTGTCAAGCGTGTCTTTATTCAATCATGTTGGACAGGATTGTGAGCTACATCACAAGCAGCTTTATAGTCATAATATAGATTAATAAGATGTTTTAGTAGACAGCTTAAATATTGTAAAAGTAGTATGAGCCACAAAGCTTCACAGAGTTCAAGTGTTATACCTCTAAATTTAGTTTCCGAACTTGAGCGAGTAATCACAATTTGTTTTTTACTTTTTCATGTAACTAGATACCACTCACAAATGTGAAGTAGACAAATGTTAATTGTTTATCTTTTATTGATCCAGCCCAATCAACATCTGCATATACATCTATACTTTGTCAATTTGTATTTTTAGTAGGCAAATTCCTTGACTTGAAACAGCTTTTAAATACCTAAAATTCTCATAATTGTCCTCGTATGTTGCTCTCCAAAATTATACTTAAACCGACTAACAATATTCAAATCATAAGTAAGGTAAAGTATTGTAAGAGCCAAATACATTAGCCTTCCAACAAGCCTTTGGTATATTCCTTTATCAGCTGATATTTGGTTTGTTTTTATATATAATTTTAAGCCTTCCTTAACTAGTGTATCAGCTGGTTAGCATGTTAACATACTAGTTTCTTATAATAATTCTAATGCATATTTTCTTTGGGATAGAAAAGTCCTTTATTTGATCTAGAAACTTTAATCCCAACAAAATATTTCAAGTAACCAAGATATTTCATTTCAAATTCTCTAGAAAAGTATTCTTGTAGTGCCTTCCTCTCTTTCGGATTATCTCCTGTCACCACCATGTCATCCATACATACAATAAGAGCAGTGATTTTACCTTCCCTTTTTTCAAGAATAAAGTGTAGTCAAATTTGTTTTGATGTGCGAAAGTTATCATGGACTTTGTGAACCTTTTAAACCATGTTTTTGGAGACTACTTTAGCCTAGATTTCTTCAAGCTACAAACCTTTTTACTCTACCTTTTTGCTACCATACAACTTGGTGGAAGCTCTATATAGATTTTTTAGACAAGTCACCATGAAAAAAGACATTCTTTACATCAAATTGTTGCAAAGGCCAATCCAAGTTTACAACTAAGGAAAACAATACTCTAACAATATTGATTTTAGATATAGAAGCAAATATCTTTGTATAATCAATACTATATGTTTAGGTATACCCTTTTGCTACCAATCTTGATTTGAACCTTTTAATTATGCCATCTGCATTATACTTTACAATGTAAACCTATCGGCATCTAATTGGCTTCTTTCCTAGTGAGCATTCAACAATCTCCCAAGTTTTATTTTTTTGTAAAGAATTTGTTTCCTTATTCATTGCAACATATAATTGATTTACCAATGACCAATTTGATTCTGACATATTATTATTTGACATGTAATAACTCATAAGATGTTTAACTCTACTTGAAATTTTAGGTTTATATGCAGGCCTAGTAATACCTCTATTAAGACTTTCTTGTAGTTGTTTCCTAGGTGGGTTTGGGTTAGAATTAGGAACATCCTCAGTAAACGATTAGTGTGGTATATTAGTGAGAGTTTTAACTTCTCCAACTAATAGACCAACATCCTCCTCTTCAATAATACCTTCTTTGTCAATATCATTTGGTTTAATAGCCCTTTCTTACTCCTCTTCATGTTCCATCTAATTATTAGCAACATTCCTAACATCATTACCATCTAAAAATGGCAGTCACCTTTACACTGCCCCTGAAGTTCAAAATCAAGAGTCTAAATTTCCTTCTTGTACTCTCCCTAAAGTTCAGACTCAGAGAAATATATTGTATGTACATGAAAGACTACATCTATTATGATGAACATACATTTAGTTGGAGGATGATAACATCAGTACCCATTTTGGTTCGTCGCATACATAAGAAAAGCACATTATAGGGATCTGTTGGGTATCTCCCCAAATCCTAAATACTAGCTATGTAAGTTTTGCAAGAGTAGGCTTTATTTTACTTATAAGTGAGGGCCCACTAAGTAAAGAGTTCTTTGATTTGCCCATAGGTGGTAGGTTTTGCTGACTTATTGGAGAAGCCAATTTATGATAAGATAAAATAGTGTTTAACCTTTTTCGCTTGTGAGTTGTATTGTCGTAAAGATCAGGATGGAGGAAGAGAAAAAAAAAGGTCTACTCCACTATTTTGGCTTGTGGGAAGGCAACTATTTGGTGAGATAACAAAAAAGAAGTGGATCATCATCAACATGTTTTCGGTGTTGGTATCTCTTAGGTTTGTAGAGAGTACTAAATTGATTAAGGTTTTCAATTTGTTCTAGAACCTAGAGGTAATTGTATTTGTCATTAAGATTATTGTTATTGGTTACCGATTGCACTCTTGATTATTATAGTGGATTGATATTAGTTTGTAAAGCTCTGGACCGTGGTTTTTCCCCTATTTGAGAGGGGTTTTTCACATAAATTACGAATTTGTTGACTTAGTTTCTTGCACTTTACTTCTCTTGCTATTATTGTTGTTGTGATTCTGTTAATTTTCCCTAATAAGTGGTTCAGAGTTGTAGTTGGAGGATCCTTTTGTAGGAAAATTACCACTTGTTTGATTTAGGGAGGAATTAGTGTTAGAAGAGAATATGTAACATCCCACCCTCGACAGGAAGGGTAGGTCCGTAATTTAGCAAAGGATGAGAGTGACTGGGACTAATTAGGAATGTTCATGCATACTGGTATTTGTGAACAGTGAATTTTTGCACATGAAAAATAA
>JANIPM010000231.1:58859605-58871907 GCA_027478405.1 Erythroxylum cassinoides
TATGATTATGGATTTTTGTGCATTCGATGGCTAAATACTGTGACTGTATTATGATGACCTTAAATGTCCAAAAAAAAATTTATACTGAATGTTTGACGGTATTCGAGTACTCTAGCATACCACTCTCATGAGGTACGGACTCGGATATCACCCACGATATCGAGTTCGGGTCTTGCGGGAGTGGGGTGCTACAGAATGGGTGAAAATAGTGCTTTGAAATTCAACGTTCCCTTGTTTGATGGGAAAATAAACTTTTGGGTATGGAAGAGTACTATTAAAGGCTTGTTGATACAACAAGATTTTGATGCAGCCTTGGAAGCGGATAAGCCGACGAGTTTGAATGATGCCAAGTGGGTGTTGATGAAGAAGAAGGCAGCTAGTATGATTCAGTTGGCTATAGCTTCAGAGATTAAGTACAACTACTTAAATGAGATGGATCCAAAAGTGTTGATGGATAAGCTCCAAAGTATGTACGCCTCTAAATCGTTGACTACCATCTTGTGCTTGAGATGAGAGTTGTACCAGTTGATGATAGAGGAGGGTACAACCTTGCAAGACGATATTAATCTATTCAACCAACTAGTAGTCCAGTTGAAGAATGCGGATGAGAAGATCACCAATCAAGAACAAGCTCTCTTGTTGTTAACTTCACTACCCAAGTCCTATTGACCCATTATCATAAGGTTACTTGTTGGTAGGGAGAAGATTACGTTAGATGAAGCTTTAATGGTATTAAGGGAGGACGAAAGGATGATGACACATGTTGATAGAGATTCTTCGAGTAATGGTGATCGAGTACTAGTTGTGAGGGAGCATGAGAGAGGGAGGAATCAAGAGAGAAGGGGAGATGACTCAAGAAGTAGATTGAAATTACGTGCGAAAGACTTTAGTAACATGAAGTGTTATTATTGTAAGAAAAAGGGGGGCCACATCCAAAGCCGCTATCTGAAGATGATGAAGGACTTGAAGAGTTTCCATTTGATGCAAAACAAAGAAGGGCAAGACTAAAGTAGATGATGATGGTTATTCCTTTAACGTGGTAATAGGTGATGGTGATGGTGATTTGTTATTAGCTACTCTTGGTGAGGTGAAGGCGGGTCAAGAGAGTTGAGTGTTGGATTCGTCTACATCGATTCATATTTGTAGAGACCAAGTCTTGCTCGATACTTTATGGCAAGATGGGGAGTATGGCCACATCAAAATGGTGAGTGATAAAAAGTTGAAGGTCTAAGGCATGGGGTCCGTGAGGATGAAGCTTGATGATGATATATGACCTTAACCATCTACAACATGAGGTATTTTCAAGTACTCATGCTAACCTTATTTCCTTAGTACAGCCATAGATATTTTGGTAGTGGGAGGTGATGCAAAGTGTATCACGGTGCTCCCTTACTGATACAAAGGAAGAAGGCTGACAACAACATTTGCTATGTGGAGGGGCATTGCATCCAGAGGAACAAGGTCGTGAAGAAGAAGGTCTGATTCTGGGATGAGGTGGAGGTGTTTGGTGATTTGGGTCAAGGGAGGAATTTATTGGGTATCTCCCCAAATCCTAAATACTAGTTATGTGAGTTTTGCAAGGGTGTGTTTTATTAGCCTACTAAGTAAAGAGTTCTTTGATTGGCCTATATGTGGTAGGTTTTGTTGGCTTATTGGAGAAGTCAATTTATGATAAGATAAAATAAGGTTTACCTTTTTTCGCTTGTGAGTTGTATTACCGTAAAAACCAAAATGGAGGTGGAAAAAAAGAGAGTTCTGCTCCAGTGTTTTGGAGTATGAGAAGGCAACTATTTGGTGAGATAATAAAAAAGAAGTGGATCACCATCGATAGGTATTCAGTGTTAGTATCTCTTGGGTTTGCAGAGAGTACTAAATTGATTAAGGTTTTCAATTTTTAGTAAAACCTAGAGATAATTATACTTATTGTTAAAATTATTATTGTTAGTTGTTGATTGTACTCTTGAGTCTTGATTATTATAGTGGATTGATTTTAGTCCGTGGAGATTCAGACCATGGTTTTTCCCTAGTTAAAAGGGGTTTTTCACATATATTGCATATATGTTGATTTAGTTTCTTGCACTTTATTTCTCTTGCTATTATTGATTTTGTGGTTTTGGTAATTTTCCCCAACAGGATCGTGAAGCTAGCTTGTTGTGTTCATGTTTACGAATATGCATAAATGCTACACATCCAAAAACATGAGGAGGCACATTTGGTATTGGTGGAGCAACTACAACATTAGTAAGGATTTAAAACGGTGATTGAAATTCAGTAAAGCAGGAGGGAATTTGATTAATCAACTATGTAGCAAAAGAGAGAGCTTCTTCCTAATAAGTCAATGGCATATAAGATTGAATTAATGAGGCATAAACAACTTCTAGAAAATGTCAAATTTTTCTATCGATTGTCCCATTCTGTTGGGGTGTATCCAGGCAAGTAGTTCGATTAATAAAACCTTGCACTTCCAAATAATGTTTCAATTCAAAACTCTAACATTACCTACCATTATCATTGTGAAGTACTCAAACTTATGCATTGTAAGGAGTTTGAATGATCTTATGGAATTTATAAAATAATAAATTCACTTCACTCTTAGATTTCATTAACCACAACTAATTTACCCTCATATGATGATCAATAAAAGTAACAATCTAATGAGACCCACCTAAAGTTGGAAATTTGGATGGACCCATACATTAGAGTAAACAACCATAAAAGGCAACAAACTCTTATTTGACATTAATGGAAATTGTTGCAAATTCACAAACATCATAGCGAAAATTAGAGACATCAATTTTTTCAAACAAACTAGGAAATAATTTTTTGAGTTGCCCAAAAGATGCATGCCCTAAATGTCAAAGCCATAACTAGAGCTTAACATTATTTTTTTCCACCTTTAAGTCATTCACAACAAAAAATTGATGCAACTTGTCTAAACTCCTTGACATTAGGTCTAGATAATACTTCCCTCTCCTAATACTACAATCAATTGTCTGCTTTGTTTGGATGTCCTTAAAGAGACAAATGTTAGGCTGAATGATTACAATGCATGATAAGGCTATTGTGATTTATGAAACAGATAAAAAGTTATAATCTAAAGATGGAACAACCAAAATAGAATCTAAATTTAGGGTATTAGTGAGAGTTAAAGATCGTTCCCCAACAATTGAGGCTTTGTCACCATTGCTAGTATAAACAAATTTTTGTGAGGACTCTGTGAGTTCAATAAACTGTTTAGAATTTAAGGTCATATAATTGCAGCACCAAAATCAATTATCCATGTACTATTAGAAATAGGTGCAAAAATATTAGAAGTCTTACCATCATTATTTGAAGTTACTACTAATGCAGAAGTCTTCTCAATGACATCATCATTGATTTTGGTCTCAACAACATCAGTAGCTGGAGTTTTCATGAAATTATTCTTTTGGGGTGCTCGATTATAGTCCCACCAATCTGGATATCATATAAGTTCATAGTAGCGATCTTTAGTATGTCTAGTTTGGTTGTAATGAGTGCATTTGTATGTAGACTTTTCACCACTAACTGTTGTATTTTATTTGTTTCTAACCACTATAGCAACAACTTTAAGGTTTCCAAATTATCCTTTCAATGTTTCATGGTGAATTGCCTCTCATTAAATCAATGCATAATGTTCTTCTAAAGTTAGAATTGATTCCTTCCTTAGAATCTCTCCACCAACTTGTTCAAAAATATCATCTAAACCTGCTAGGAATATATCCACCCTTAGTCATTCAATTGACTTTCGATATGCTTCAACATGTTCAGGATCTTTCATGAAATTTTTGTCCCAAAGATTTAATTCTTAAAAGACTTCAATTAACTCTCCATAGTATTTAGAGAGAGGTCTTCCACTTTGATGCCTTTTGGTACAAGGTGAAAAACTACAATTCATCACTTCCATCATGGAAGGCTTTTGCTAATGTGCTCCAGATTTCATAGGCTGTGGGTAATCATAAGTATCGCTTCATAATCTCTGGACTCACATACATCAACAACTATCTTTTAACTTTTTGATTTTAAGTATACCAGACTTTGTTTTGCCACGGATATAAGAGAGTTTTCCTCTTTCAGCAATATGCATCTCCATCAATTGCTACCAAATATCATAATTTGATTAAGAAAGAATGACGTTTGTATTAAAAGCTCCTTTAGATTGAACAACAATAGGAACAAAATTTTCACTCATCTTCAAAAAGTTTTGTACGTTCTGATACTAACTTGAAAGATGAGACAAATAAGGAAAAAATATTTATGTTCATTTGTTACTTTCTCGAAAGTGTACTAGTTATCATGTACAATAAGGGAAGAAATCACAGCAATTAATCCTACACCTATAATTATCCTACAGTTATAATTAGAACCTATAATTAGGAGTTAAGAATATATTTATGGTTGTACAATCCTAACAATTATAGAGAAAAATCTCAACAAAAAAGAAGTTGGAATCAAAAACTTTATAACCTATTGGCATTAGAATGATCAGTGATGAATATCATGAATTATCATTTGCCATGAAAGTGAAAGCACTCATTTAAAAATTATTCCCATATAACTTTATCCACTTCCTGAAGGGCAACTTTGATGAATAGTTGATACTATATATGACTTTCACTATGTTACATTTACTTATAGTTGAAACACATATGTGTGGCTTTTATCAAGATGATTACTTATAGTTGAAATTAATAGGCTAATTAAGGTGCTGGGGAAGCAACGTGGAGCACTGTAACAATGGTGGAAACTGGACAGTCATGATGCTAAGGATAAAACTTCATGTTTATGAAATTTTCTTTAGATTTGAAGCAAATATTTTGTATTACCTACGTGGCTACGTCTCCACCAATTTTTGAATTCTGTCCCTCACGTTACCACTTCCGTCCACCCTCAGCCCACCGTGAATTTAACAAGCCCATAGTATCAAACAATTGACTACTACTGCCGTGTAAGAGTTGACAAGTCCAACGTGGAATGTGGGTCCCAGGAACACATTTGTCATGTTCCAAGTTCTAAGTTAGCATTGGGATGTACTTCACCTATGTACAAACAAAAAGTTTCAGATAACTCATAAGCCAAGAACTCCTTTTCATTCCCACCAAGTCTACCTAGCCTCCACGTTTCCATCTAACGTGTAAACCTCACGGCAATCTTATGCTCTCTGCTTCTGTCAAGCTTTCAAACTGAAGCTCAGTCTTTGCACATGAATGCAATTTAGAGAAACCAATTTTGGCGAAGTGCTTTTTGCTTCATTCCCGTAATAGACATGCCTGATACATCACAAACTTCGTCAGTTTCATCAGGTAATGGCAAGTTTTACAACTTATGGATCAATGGAAACTCCAATTTTAGTTCAATTTACTGCTAGAATTCTTCATATACAGAACGATTATGCATACAGACTTTAGTATAGTATCAGTTTGTGCAAGAACTATAGATTCTTATTCATGTTCTGCAGTATAGAATTTAGGCCCAGTTTCACTGCTCGTTAGGCTATCCCATCAGATCATTCACCTACATAGACTAAGAAGGGAAGATTGAACCATAATTACATTAACATAGCTAACTATGTTAATCTTTGTTCCGTTGGGATATGTGATCTGGGATTTGTCTTTAAATATCTATCATGTATGCTAAGGATCGTAACTGATGTGAAACAGATAGTGTTCAGGCCGTCTTCCTCTGGAGGAGGAAGAAGTTGAGTATCTTCGTTCTTTCAGTTGCAACGGCAATATGGGTACTGTTTGATGTCTATCAGTTCAACTTAATCACTGTCGCTTCTTGGATAGCTATATCAGTTCTCACTTCGCTGTTCATATATGGCAACTTCGTTCGACTTTTCTGGAAGTAAGAGTCTTAAGTTTCCACTGTTAATTATTCGCCTCCTTAATCTAATGTTATTGATGTCGTCCTACTTTGTCTTTTAAAAGCTTGCTTTTAGCGTTAATGTGACCAACTTTGATGATATTTTATACCAGAGAAGAGCCCAAAATTTCCGGTTTAGAGATAACTGAGTGGACAGTAATTGAGACTGCAGATTCAATTCGAAAATCATTAGAAGAAGGGGTTCGATGGATGTTTCGTGTCAGTACAGAAAAGAAGTGGATTGTCTTTGCCAGAGTGGTCGCCGCTTTGTGGTTTCTCTCTTATGTGGGAAGCTTTTTTGATCTTCTGACACTTCTTTACATAGGTAAGTGTGAGGTGCTCTTTTCCTCTTTTTCTTCCTTATACTAATGGAGGTGTTCATTAAAACCGACAGGCATAACTGTGGGCATGACTGTTCCTGCGGCTTATGTGAGAAACGAGGACAAGATACATAGGTTTCAGGAGTGGATAAAGAAGCAGTTAAAAAGATTGTATGACGTCGTGGACGAGAAGTTTTTCCAGAAAGTAAAGAAAAAAGTGAAGGAGAAGAAGGTTGAGTAGTTTCTTTGTACATGTAAGGGTCTCTGAGTAGGTTAGTTCGATGCTTTTAGATGCAAATATATCCTCCTGAAATGGTCTGTAACTTAATAATGCTCCATATTCAATTGTTCTTGAGAAGTGAAAACCAAACTCTTACATATTCAGCGAAGTTGCTTGGTCTCAATCCCCAAAGTCGTTAAAGGAACACTTTGTGTACTCAAACACGATTATTTTTCTATTGACAATCTTTGAGATAAAATTGACTGCAGTTTGACAATCTTCAGAGGTCCTTGAGTTCTTAAAACTTAGAGAAATTTTATGAGGTAGCAATAATTCCAAAAGCAGTTGCAAGCTTCTTTCTCTGGTAAATTAGGTTTTGCTCTTTGTGTTCCTCCTATACATCGTGCAAAAGATTATTCTTGTCAGGAACAAACCCTTCATCATTCATCCTTTCTGAAAGCTTTCCCAAGAACTCACATATTTCCTCTCCGGATGGGAAGCATCTCCCAACATGAACACCTGCACATTTCTCTTAAACCTGGTTTCTTCACTACCTCATGGTCATCCATGGCCTTTCTGATCTGCGCTACTTAGGATAAATGTTGCTGATTGTAACATAAGTGGCCGGATTCTCAGGCTTTATTCCAAATAGTGAATTTGCTGCCCTTTCCGCTATTTAAAGATTTTTACGAATTTTACAACTACCAAGCCGGAAGCCAGAAGAAACTTGTCCGGTTTCATTGGCATGCTGTTAATCAGCCGCTCAGCTTCTTCATATTGTGATAGTAAATCTACAACAAAAGCATAGTGATCTTTAGTTTGAGTTAAACCGTATTTCTCCTTTACTATGTAGAAATGTTTTAGCCCCTGTTTTTACCTAGCATGATTACAAACTGAGAAGAGGCCTACAAAAGCTATATGATATGTCAACAAATTAACAGATCATTTCTACTAGTTCACTGGTCTTCAGATAAAGGTAACAAAGTCAACACTAGCTGCAAACTCTCATTTGCAATGTAAAATTTTTTTATTTCAGAAGTGACTTGGTCAGAATGTCGGTAAATTGCTGATTTGCACCACAATACTTCAGTGCAATTGTCCCTTTTGCCATCATATCTAGGGTGAAGTGATGCTGAACATTGATGTGCTTCAATTTAATATGATAGACTGCATTCTTAGACAAATCAATCACTTAACCTTATTGTCATAGATAATCTCCGTTACTCCTTTTTGCTCATGAAGAAGGTCTACTAAAATTCTTCTTAGCCAAACCAGCATTGTCATTTACTATAAATGACTCGTTCACATTTATTGGTGATGGGGCTATTTTATAGTTCAACGTACTAAATCTCTTTTCAACAAAGCAATAGCATACTTCTGTTGAAGCATATTGATTTACCTTCATGCATAGAAAATAATGCAATAAACTAAAATCTGACATCTTATTATTATTTTTTATCATACAAGACTTAAATTATTCAACAAGAGACTTACAAGACTTTATATAAATTATATTGTCAATATAAAGACATACACCAAGAAGTAAGATTTATCTTGCTTCTTCAAATAGAGCATTGACTCATTTTTGCTTTTTTTCAATTCATTCTCTAAGAAATACACATATCAATCTTGTTGTATTAAGCTCAGGAGACTTGTTTAAGATTGTATAAAGTCTTCTTTAACTTGTAAACTTTAATATTGTCACTACTAGCAAAACCTTCAGGTTGAGAACATACATCTCTTCTTTTATCCTATCATTTGGAAAAGATAATTTCACATTAAACTAGTACACTAGCCACTTTGACAGTGAAGCTAAAGCCAAAAAAGTTCTCACTATTTCAATCGAGCAATAGGAGAGAAGGTTTCATTGAATTCAATATCTTGTTGTTGAGCATAGCCTTTGCCCACCAATTGAATTTTATGATTTTGCACACTACGTACTTGGTTTTAAACACCCATTAAGCCTGATCACATTCTTCCCTTAAGATGGATTAACATATTTTCATGTTTGATTTGTCTGAATGGCTTGTATCTCCTTGAGCATGGCTTCCTACCAAACTGGACTTTTAGTTGCATCATCATCATAATTAGTAGGTTTTAAAACATACAAAGCAAAGCTACATGATTTGTAAACTTTACTTAGTGATCAGAATTTCTTTAGAGGTTCTTCACATGAAGAATTGGAAGCTGAACTTATTGGTGAAGAAGAATTGTTGTTAGGTGATGCTAAGTTTATTGGTTAAGATCAATCGCTATTGGGTGAACCGTAAAGTGGTGATTGTGGGCTTTATGAGATGCTGTAATAAAAGGATTATGGACTTGTTAGTACTTGCTACTAAAGGTTAATCATCTAATGGATTATGCAACCTATATGCTTTGGATTGCAAACCATACCTATTGAAATACAATTTTATGATTGTTCATCAAGTTTATAATGAGATGGTATTACTAATTATAAGATATACAACCAAAAACATTTCAAATAACTTAATGGGCTTTGAACCTCTCTATACTTCATAAGGAGTTTTATTTGAAACTACTGTTATGGAAGAAATGTTGAAAAAATGCACCATTGTAACTACAGTTAGCTTGCAACAAATTTCGAATCAATTTTGCCTTGAACATGCTTCTTGCCATTTGTACCACAGTTCAATTTTTTTGTTCAACAATATTGTTTTATTTTGTTGTATGTGATGAAGTGAGCACCCTATGAATCCCATACTCCTTGCAAAAAGTATTAGATCCTTTGAGCAAAATTTACCTCCCTTATCTATATGCAGTACTTTTATACACCTGTTACTTTGCTTCTCCATAAATTCCTTAAAGTTCTTGAAATGATCAAGTGCCTCATATTTCAATTTCAAGAAATAAACCTAACTAATTCTACTATAATCATCAATAAATAGTAAAAAATAGTGACTACCATTCAAAGATTTAGTATACATCAAACCACATAAGTTTGTATGTACTAACTCAAGGAACTAAGAAACTCTTTAAGATTTTCCTATAAAAAAAGAATTTTAACTTTGTTTTCTTAAGACAATAGCTTTACAAAACTCAAGAGCATTAATATTTAGCAATCCTAGAACCATATCTTTTTTGGTCAACAACTTCAACCCATTTAAATACAAGTGACCATACTACAAGTTTCATAAGGCGGACTCACGGCATCCTTTGGCAATACACTCCCTTTCCTTAACCAAAGAAACATCAAATGGGAACATTTATTTTGAGTTGTGTTGACTTCAGTAATTTTTGGCCCGACTACTTATCTTGAATAATACATTTAGCATCACCAAACACAATTACCATCCTACCATTCATCAATTGTCCCACACTTAATAGGTTATGAGCCAAACTAGGCACAAGCATAACATTATATAATCTATTCTTTTTACCATTGCTAGTATAAATAGTGATAATGCCTTTTCCTTCAACTTGAACTTGCTTATCATTTCCAAATGGAACCTAAATTTTTGTGAGGCATCCAAATCCTCAAACAATAATCACGAGCTGGACATATGATTAGAACATCTTTTATTGATGAACCATACATAATCTAGAATTGCATTATTATAAAAAATTCCATAAATAGTGTTCTACATCATTTTCCTATAAAATTTGCCTTTTCATCCCTCATCTTTTTTCTTTATCCAACAATCAACTTCTTTGTGACCAAATTTTTTTATAGTAGTTACATTAAATAGAACTCCTCAAAGTGGATTGTCTATGTTGAGAAAATTGACCACGAACTTTACCTCTACTACGACCTTTACCACAAAACCCCCCTAAGCCATTTCCTTCACCTATTGAGTTTTCATCTTTGTCTTTAGAAAACTCCCCTTTAACATGGAACACCTTTTCTTCATTTCTCTTTTATGTACAGTTTACCCTTTTCTTATGAGCTTAAATGAACTTATTAATTCATTAAATTAGTGTTTAGACATATTAAGAGCTTCCTCAATTACCACAACCATAATATTAAATCTAGAGGTAAAACTTATTAATATTTTGGCAACCAGATTCTGATCAGTAATTCTTTCTTCATAAGGCTTCAATACATTTGGCCTAGATAATTACTCTTGCACAAACTCATTATTTTGCATGCTCAAAGTCTCAAATTCTCATTGTAGTTACTTTCTTTAAATCTTTAAACTCCATTTTAAGTGTTTGCTATGCCTCCTTTGAAGTTATTGCAGATGAAATTCAGGAGAATATGGAGTCATTTACTGCCTGTTGAAGAAAAAATAAGGTCTTTTTATCGTTCTTCCTATTTTCCTTTAATTTTTGTTGATCTTCTTTATCTGAGTCTTCAAGACCATCCTCAACCAATTCCCATAACTCTAGAGATTTGTAGTGGGCCTTTATTTTGATTGCCCAATACTTATATTTTTATAATTGACTCCTTTATGTGTTTTGCTCAAGAAGAATTATTGAGTTCCCTATTTAGATTAAACCTAAAAAGGAAGGAAAAAAGAACATCTTTTTTTTCTTCTTTCTCTTTCTCAATCTCTAATACCAAAAATGTTGGCAAAAAGTTAGAAATATAAACTTTACAATGAATAAAAATCGAGACAAAGGGAACTCTTTTAAATCATTACATCATTGAACAAAAAAATGCCCATAAATAGGCTTATACATAACTAAATGAAACTAAAAATTAGCAATTAAAATAAGTAGTGGATATCATAGTCCACTTATTACTACCATAAAGAAAATACTACTAAAATGTCTTAACAAATTAACAACTCATTCCCACTAAGTTACTAGTCCTCGAATAAAGGAAAAAAACAAATAAATAAAGCTTTGAAGCACTTACTTAATAAAGAGCACCATCGAGCTAATTGTTTAAATTTACCCACAAATCAAGGAAGCCAAAGCAACCAAGTTTCGTTAAGGCATCAATTTAGGAACATTTCTACATTCATTATATTCCCACATTTAGAGTATGAATGAACTACAACACTTACAACAACAGAAGTATCAAATCCAATTTTAGTTATGTACCCATAAACAAGTTGTTAAGAAATCGAAGTAGGATTCAATCTTAAGCATAGTAAAGTAAATATGAAGTATTTTTATTTAATTTCTTGAAAACTAAAATTACTTAAATTTTATAATGTGATTAATTTATAAAATATGGTAAAGTATAAACGTAAATCATATTTTATTATGTAACTTAATTATTTTTGTATTATTTTTCACAAATTGATTTTGAAATTAGCTTATTACAATCATTTTAAATGTATATGTGTCTAGCCTCTAGGTATCTATATGAATATGCTGATAGAATGATACAAGTGGTGTAGAAAGGGTTAGGTAAGAAGCATTATCTCCTCTAGAGATTGAGCTTATTTAAAATAGGGTTCAGAATGTTAAGTAATTTAATTGAAATATTTTAAGTCAAGTTAAACTTTAATTAAAATTAAAATTAATTCTAGTTAGATCATGTTAGTCCCTAATGGCATCCAACAGAGGGGTGAATAGGATGTTTATAAAATTTAAGAATTTTCGAACCAATGAACTCAATTAACAATAATCAATATAAATACAAATAAAGAAATTACTTAATATAAATTAATCAAAAATTGAATAATAAGTTAGAGAGAATATGGAAGAGAAAATACAAACTGATTTATAGCAGTTCGATAAATAACTTTTTACCTATGTCCACTCTCAAGGCTCTTCCAACAATTTCGTTATAATTCTTTTTTCAAAATGAAGAATAACTTTTGTACAATCTTTTATCGATAAAGAGAAACCTTCTCAAACTCTTTTTCTAACGTGAAGCGACACCTTAATTGTTAAGTCATTCAAGACTTCACGTATTACATAAATTTTGATGACAAACAAGGAGAAATATAAAATTGAAAAGTAGA
>JANIPM010000231.1:58872007-58886114 GCA_027478405.1 Erythroxylum cassinoides
TACAATAAGTTTTCGTAAAGTGCAAAGTAAATTTTTGAAGGGATTAACGAAAAATATAATACAATTCAACCCCCCCCCCCTTCTTGTATATTCTGATCATATTACTGTCAATATATTAACGTGTGATTCACTTCATTAATCCCATTTGGAATATGTAATACCCCACTCTCATGAGACACATACTCGATATCTTGAGTGATATCTGAATACATACCCTACAAGAGTGGCATGTTAGAGCACTCACATCACTAACTTAATCATGACATCATCATATAAAAACATAAACATCACAATATTTTAAAGCCGACTGAATTCCTCCTCTCATTTCATAAAAACCGAATATGTATATTGTAGCTTTGCAAACCATCCAAATATGTACATCATCCAAAACCTAATACAAAACACACTACAAGAAAGAGAAATTATACAAAAATTTCTATCTAATCCTTCAGTCTTAACTGACAGACCTGTGAGCCATTTCTTCTTCCCAAAAGTACAAGAATTATGCTTCTTATAGAGTCTCTCTGTAGCTAATGTCCTCTCTCATTCCTGAAAAATCAACATTGCAATTTTGGTAAGTTTTGTGAACTTAGTAAGGTAACCATCCTCGATGGTTCACTCAATTCATACAATACATCAACACATGTAAGCACGTAATTCACATCTTTTCATTTAGCATATAGCATCACATATCATTTACTTCACATATCCACTCTTATTCAAATACATGTTCACAATATATTTTATTCAGTCAAATACACGTATTAAAATGTATATGCAATGCTCGTGAGATTCACTTTTGATTATTACACTAATGTGACCAATGCTCGTGAGATTCACTTTCGATTATTACGCTATTATGACTAAGTGCCTAAACTGTTCTGTATCCATTATGGATATTGGGCTCAATGATGTTATCCCTTATCTGTTGGGGATACAAGGCTCATTATACATAGCGAGCCTTCAGCTCTTAATCACATTCCAAGCTTTAAGCTAATTTTCAGTGGCTACTTAAGTCACAGTTCTCATTATCTGATCATGCATTCATGTAATGAAATATATCACATATGTTTAATCAATCATTGTTTCAATCAATCACATTCATAGTCTCATTCACATTTATCATCAGACCTTGGTTTGGCATTCAACAATCATGTTAAGTAACACTTATTTCTTCACATTCACATACAAGGAGCACTTCCTATATATTCCCGAATAATAACTCCTCAAACATTCAATTGTTCGGAATCATCAATATCACAAATATGTCAATATCATAAAAGAACTTAAGTAGAAACACATATATAGTTAAGAGTACACATCTAGGTTGACTTATAAATCGCTCTAGAAGCTATTGCCTCGAAGTCTCGGCAACATTTAGATTTTGACATTCCAAATGCTCCTCTATATCATGCAAAATATACATTTACACATATCACAAATTTGCACAATTATACACATACTCATTTATGCATATATGTATGCATATGGATTATATACAATGCATGTTCAATGACAATCCTGGGTATATTTCCTTTATTTACATCTTATGATCATTCATATGTCAACACTCACATGTGTCTAAATTGAACTTAGGTTTACTCCTCAATTACAAAAGATTATTCTAAGTTCATCATTCAATCATTCATCAAGTTCATTCAAGCATTAAAAGATCACAAAATATCCAATTTATCATTCACCTTTACTTAATACACTTCATTGACCTTTTTTGGATCACATTATCCTTCACAGGATCACTTTTATTCTTATAACATCTCAAAATTTCAGATTTAAACACTTAATGTATAACAATTCATGCTTACTTTATATCCTCATTCATCACCCTAAACATATCACTCATTTGGTCACTTATTCAAGCATCATTTTAGGTTCAATTCAAGCTTCATTCAAGCCTAAAGGCATCATATGAAAGTACCTAACCATTTGTTATCCCAAACCACATATAAAAGAAGCATATTTGATGTTTAACCTGTTCCCACAATCATGGATTATGCAGACCCGAAAATCCCAGTAGTTTATCTTCTAAAATTCCAACTTTTTCTAAAAACAAACTTTCAGGTCCACTTTGCATGATCATTCCGACAAGGAAAATGGAGTAATTTGGCCATACTTCTTTCTATAAAATTGTTCTCTTGTTCCTTAAGTTTCTAATAACACCAAGATCATACAAAATACTTTAGTCTGAGCACGTTCAAAACTTGGTTAGTGCATGATCATGTACTTAAAGTTGTATAACTCATATTTCTCAATAAAATATCCAAAAATTACAAACTTTATACCAATTGAAAGATAAGAGAATAAGCTACACTTTTTGTGAAGAGAGCTTTGTCTGATTCAACCTATATCAATATAGTTTATTCAATAAGAATAGGGCATGATTTCTCTTACAGCCTAAGCCAAAATTGAACTTCAATCTAAATTTCAAGACCTTTAATGACATAATTCAAATTTAATTTCTTCTTAAAAATTTTAGCCGTATGTCTCTAGTTTCATCTAGATTAAAAACATTACATTTGAAAATCTACAAATCATGATATGGCCAAAATATTGCTGATTGTTTAGTGAAATTATTCCAGTTAAGAAATTCCCGCACTCCTCATTTATCCAAAACTACAGAATTTTTTCTTCTCGTTTCTCCCTTTTACTAAATCTTACATTTATAACTTATATCCTCCCTATTTCCTCTTCATTTCTACTTCTATTTCAACTCAACTCAAACACAAAAAATAAAAAATCCATAATTGAACATAAACATCAAAAACAGAATCTATTCACGCATATCCTTTATGTTTTTCTACATTTCTTCTTTCATTTTTCTACACTTCTCATTTTTCTGCATTTTTTTCTTTTTCTTTCCTAACTATAATTTTAATCTATCTTTATCTTATCAAAACATTACCTTACACCTATTCCTTATCTCTAAATTCATTTTTTAGCTCATTTCTAAAACACCCAAAAATTCATGTATACATAGTGAAGACAAAAACAGAGCGTTCACTTATATTTTCTCTAATAATTTTGTGCACTAATTATAAACGTTTTTTACTCCAAGAAGCCAAAATTCTTATGCAACCATGTACATCATCATGAAGGTGGATTGGGTTAGGTTTCTTATGGCAAATGGAAAGAACAACAATATGGAAGTAGTAAAAGATAGATGAAAGCAAGGTGTATCTTTGTTGAAGGTTTGGTGAGAAATCCATGAAGAAGAAAACCACCGAAGAAGAAGAAATTTAGACAAAAACAAACAATGAGTTGGTCTTTTAAGTTAATCATGTAATAAACTTAACTAGACAAGTGACACATGTCACTTATCCAACTTCTAAAGCTTTAACTAGTTTCTCATTTTAACTAGTTCAATCATATCAATATGAAATAATAATGCAAAAATGGTTAAAAATAATTAAAATATGTGTAAAATACATCTAAATGCTTATTGATGCTAAAACCAACAAGAAAACACCAATTTATAGTGTTTTGAGACCCTTACTAAATGTTGGAGCCAAAAATTAGCCATTATAACAGCTGCCTACAGGGCACTAGTTGACCGATAATGTCATCAAATTCAATAGCCATTAGAACACTAATCGACCAATACATCAACGAATGTTATAACAAACTCATGATATATTAAACTTAACAACTTCAACCTAAATTAATCAACCACTAACCAATATAGATGGACCAATCACCTAAACAATATGATTTTAACAGCTTCAAATTCTTAAATTATTTAGTTTAATGCAATTATGATTTAAACACTTCCCTAATGTCACTTAAAGTTTGTTTGAAAGATCAAGAACAATTTATAATAAAACGAAAATCTTCAATGTCTCTTAGTAAATGGAAAGACTTACGCAATGAAGTGAAATGAAATGTGTATGCATAGTGAGCCTTGTAGAACATCAAAGTGAATA
This sequence comes from Erythroxylum cassinoides, assembly GCA_027478405.1. Lineage (NCBI taxonomy): Eukaryota > Viridiplantae > Streptophyta > Magnoliopsida > Malpighiales > Erythroxylaceae > Erythroxylum > Erythroxylum cassinoides. Next base: position 58,875,946 of record JANIPM010000231.1, read on the forward strand.
AAAGAAATTACAATTACAAAATAAAAAATGAACTTGATAAGCCTTCATCTCTTTTTCAACTTCATATGCTATCTTTATGAGTTTATGACTTCATTTGTTATCTTTATGAGTTTATGACTTCATTTGTTCTTATATTACTTTCCATAAAAAATAATAAACTCATTAGTAATAATTATGTTTTTTTATCGTCAAAATACTAACTAGAACCTCCTTTGGTTAAACAAATACTAATTAAGGCCAAATAAGATTCAAAATCTCATATGAGTCAAATATTTCATATTTAATCTAAAAGTTTCTCAAATTTTATAATCAAGTCTAACTTTATTAAAATGTCTTTTTCTCTATTCAACCATTCTTTATCTGTGATTCATTAGGTTCCTATATATGTTGACAATGAATATACAGTATAACTTCAAATTATATTTAGGATTAGATAAACTAAACTCCTTCAATTTATCTTTGATTATCTAATTAAATAACTTATATTTATAAATCAAGTTTAATGTCCAGCAACAATTCTTGACTACCCAAATATTATTAATGACAAAATAATTTTAAACTAACCTTTTTATAAATGATTTTTTTGTATAATTGAATTATTTCTTCATACAATGTTTGATTTGATATAGTATATAGAATCACTGTCTATTCTATTTGATTTCAATCATATTAGTTCTCTAATATTAGTAGTTGATTCAATTAATGACATTTAAAAATTATTTTCAAAGTGTCATTCTACTTTGGACATAGATGATTTCTAAATCAATAGTAATTAAGAACAATAGAACATTCTCCCTAATCACTTTGGGTGTGATAAATCCTATATCAATCACTCAATTACCTCTATATAATTCATAATATATTTAGTGGCTATTGATTAAACTACCTTTAAGTCAGATAAGTCAAAAGTAGTATCAGAACATAATAATCCTTATATGAGATACTTTGAAAATCTTAAATCAAAAGATCACTTATATAATTATCATAATGAGAATTTTCATAAATAGATAAGTAATATTCTAAATGAAATTCTTAAATTTGACTAGTCAATAAATTCGTTCTCCAATAAGCACACATATATTTGTTTGAATATCTTCATACTTTGGTCCGTGAGATTAACTACTTCTTTTATAAATTTGAAATATAATATGTACTAGTCTTTTTACACTATATTATCATCCAGTATTAATATAACAATATATGGGAACAATTTAGGGATAATACATAAATACAATATAAATTTCATAATTATGATTTCATCTTAATTTTATATTTATCCAATAGACTTTATCTTATACATAAATTAATTAAATACATATACACAAGATAAAAATATCTTTAAATAATTAGATCACTAAAACTATAACCAACCAATTGGTTGTTGGATATAAACCAACTCTCATTTCTCAAGCTACTTTACAGTATGATGAGCAAAAACACTTAAAACCCAACAAAAGTAAAGTTCATTAGGCCTAATCCCCTACCTCAACAACTATACAGATAAATCAAAACTCGTCTCCTCCTATCCTCAAAGTCCCTATTAATCATTATGGTCAAATTTTGTCAGATTTGTGTCTTATTTCGTATATGCTTCCATATTTACCATATATGTGTTAGCAAAAATAGCAATAAAATAAAATTGGAACAGCTTATCTGAAATGCAAGGCATCGTGAAAAATCGCTGCCCTAAGTCAAAAATTCCCCCTCTATGGTACAGCAGGACAATAGGATCTGACTCTAGGGTTAATGTCTTCTCCACCAGCTTTGGTGCACTCCAACGGGTAAAGTACAAACTATCTCCATGACTAAAGAAAAGATAATACACCAAAGGAAGAATGAAGCAAAAAATGTATGTCGTATGAAGTAATACGTGAGAAGTAAGAAAATAGAAGAAATGTGTAAAATGTTGTATCTAGAGAAAATTAAAAGCACGATAGTTAGAGAAGAGAAGAAAAAACACAAAAGAATAAACGAGGGTCTCATACATATAAAGGGAGAGGAGAGCTTCATATGTTGACTGGTTATAAAGACATTAAAATACATTAACATGTTATGGTGAACGCTGCATAATAATGGAGGTAATAACATCATGAATGTTACTGATAGTAAACAATAAAACGTTAGGAATGTGGATAATAAAAGGAATGAAAATTATGGTAACTGATAAGCAAATGTTCCAAGTTTTGGAACAATTACCAACAATATGTCAATTTTGCACTCCAAACTACTTCATTTGAATCCATATGATTTTGAATTTATTTACTATTTCATAGACTTAGAACTATTGTTGAAGTAACAAAAGTATTAGAAACTGTAAACTTATTCAAATTTAAATTCTCACATAAGTTCACCATTTTTTATAACTCTATAGCTTCATTAGGCCAATCATATCCCACATACCCTAAAATTTTAATGTATCTATAAACCTTTTAACACCCTTTAGTTCAATTCTCGAGATAAGACTGAATAAAAAATAAGGAGATAGATGTCGAAGAATTTTTTATTTGATAGAGTATTAGAATTGCTTCTCTTAATCACTTTTTCTCATATAATATATCAATAACTTTGAATCTTCAGAATAACAAATAAGGAGATCAATGTCAAAGAATTGTTTATTTGATAGAGTATTGGAATTGCTTCTCTTATTCACTTTCACTCATATAATATATCAATAACTTTGAATCTTCAATCCTCATATTAGTGATGTATAAGGCTATCTTTGACATTTGATTTAAAGAAGCTTTTTAGAGAAAGAGGTTCATGAAATTGGATTTAGGAAGAATAATAAAAAGCAATCACCTTTATAAATGACAAAAAGATGGCAAACAAGAAGATTTCATGTATAAGGGTTATTCAAAAGAAAAGAAGAAATAAAAAATTTTGGTAGCTAAAAGTAAAGAGTAAGGTTAGAAATGGTTCGATCCAAGTATGGCCTAAATTTCGATTAATTAGACAACCTGAAGTTTAAACAATATTTATTTGAATCATCTTGGTATTTTAGCCAAACTCATCCGTATTGATTTAGGTCATTGTAGTTAACCTGGGTCGATCATCTCAAGTTTAAGTTTATTCTGAGATTGGATTTACTCAAACTTTTATCTATTAAGTCACATTAGGCCAAATTCAAGCCTATTTGTCACCTATAGTTAAAAAAAGTCTAAACACTCAAATTTATTATTTTATGATTTTAGTATGTAAAATTTAAGAAAAATACCTAGATATAGTGTGATAGTTAAAAAGAAGTAAAGAGAATTTTCCATAATAAAAACAATTAACAAAATCTATTACACATGTTAATGTATTTTTAACAATAATTGTGACTAATGATTTGATTAGTTAAACTAAAAAAAGTGAATTCTACTAATAAATTAAAAGAGAAAAATTAGACTGTAAATCATTCATCAACACTCTCCCTTAATTCAAAGTTCCAAATGCCAAAAAAAAATTAAATAATAGTTTTTTTTTCGAAAAAGACTTTGTCAGTTAGCCAACTACTTATAAGTGTGAGAATAATTGAAAGTTATCTCTTTCTTCACAAACAAATCAAAGATAAAATGGCAATGAATACTGATAAGCTTAATCCTTTTAAGAAATGCTATTTTTTTGTCATAGAGATTATTGTTTTATGTATAAAAGATCTCCTTTATTTCTCTTACTCTTGTTGATGTTAACTAACACTCTCCTTAGTAAAATGTCTTGACAAGTTACTAAAGTTTCTCCAACATACTCAACTTCTAAGGATGACGCCACATATTAATATTTGTTTTAATTTCAATTGTGATTTTGATATGAAGGAAGAGATAACTTTTAAGTATTACAGAAGTAGCTAACTAATATATTGGAAAGTCTTTATCAAAAGAGAAGTTATGCTAATTTATAACTTTGCTTAACATTTAGAACTTTAAATTAAGGAGGAATGTTGAAAAATGGTATAAAGTTTGACTTGTTTCTTTTGAGCTATTGGTAGCATATGTAACTTTTTTAAATTAGTCAAATAATTAATTACTATTGTTGTTAAGACTACATTAATAGGCACACAAACTTTGTTAATTGCTTTACTAGTTGTGTAAAATCTTTCCAATTTATTTTTCATAAATACACCCTTCACTTTAATTAATAGAGCCAATTTTTAGTTTTCCAGACCATACTTTTATCTTAGTAATTTTAGATCTTTATGTTGATGTACCCATATTGTAAATGTCATAACTTCAAGTAAATTTTCTTTTTACCAGCAATAAGAACAAAACTTTCTATATATAGCTTTATCTTAGTAATTTTGGACCCTTAATGTTGAGATGTCATAACTTCGAATCGTCATTTTTATAAGAAGTAAGAACAAAACTTCCCATATTTAAAAATTCCAACAATAACAATTTGCTTTGGGTTATCTTGATATTAATAGTCACTTAGCCTGATTTCTTACCTTTGATGACAAAAACATCATTGTCAAATAATATGGAATATTCATCAACCATAAGTGACCTAACACTATAAATTGTATCCTAAATCGAGTTCAAATTAAGCATTACATAGAAATTTAAGTTTACTATAGCTAGTTTCAATTCCTACCATACCTTTCCCTTCAACCTATATTTATTTTCCATTTTAAATGTGAATTTTCATCTTTTTTTTCTCATTACGCTCTTCAAATATCTAATTTGTGCTTGCCATATGATTCAAACAACCTCTTCCTATAAACTACAAATCACCTAACTTATGGTTAGTATTAAAATGAGCCATAAAAGCTTACTTTCTTCTTCATTATCTATTGCAAAATGTATATTTTGGTCCTTAACTCATACTCCTTGCAATGATTATATTGAATGTTATTTTTGGTGTTTTTTTGCTCACTGGACTATCTTTATCTTTCTTATCAACCTTTTCCTTTTCCATTACCATAATCATAACCACTACCATAACATCCTTCTCTTCCATGACCTCTATTTGTTGAACATCATCGTCCTTCAATTTTGTTGACTTCCTCCTTCATTTGAAATGCCTTTTATTTTATTCTTTTCAAAAGTTTTATTAATTCTTAGCTCATAAGTTTAAAGAGATTCTATTAGTTCATCAAACAAAAGAGTTGACAAATCTTTAGATTCTTCTATGACAATTACTATAAGATCAAACTTTGAAGTCATCCTTCTAAATACCTTTTCAACAATGGTTTAGTTGGTAATATTCTTGGTATAAGATTGTATTTTTTACTGACTATTATCTTTCCAAAAAAATCAATATTTAATTCTCCACTATTTATGATCAAGATTTCAAAGTCACATTAAAGAGATTTATATTCTCAATATAATGATCTTTGAATCACTTTTAAAACTCCTTCTAAAAAATTGATAGTAATTATTCTTATAACGTCGTTTCTATGATATGTGAAAGGATGTCCTTATGGACAATCTGGTGAATAATTAACAACACTTTGGAATCATTTTTCTTATTCTCTCAACCTACTTTCTTCATCAAAATTTATAGACCCAATTTTTACTAAGTCCTTATGACAACAAAATTTGAGGGAATTTTTATATGATTACTTTAGAATTCATAATCTTATTCTTTAAAGTTAGAAATGAATGTTTGTGCAACATTTATTACAATGTAGTTGTTGGTCGTTGTATTTCCTCTAGTATTTCACTTAATTTGCATGTTTACTCTTTATTCCATTGAAGATAATGATTCAAAAAATTAAAATAGCAATTATATTTATCCTTTAATTACTTAGTAGGATTATGTTTTATCCTCTAGTTAGTGGGAATCATCAAATCCATGTTTTATAGTTATCAACTTATATATTCATTTTCTAGTTTCAGTTAGTTATTCAATTAGATAGTTATCTATCTTCTTATGCCAATCTTTTTATCTATTGTAAACTTATAAATAGGTAATAAAGAACTTTTTTGTGACATAATTAAAAAAATCCTCTATTTATTGTTCTATTTTCTATTCTCCCACTCTAACAAACTTTATTATTAGATCCTAAATTGATTTTTCCAAAACACCACATACAAATACCACCATTGTCCTCTCAAGTTCACTTATAGAAACATTACCCTTAGCATAATTTGATTATTCATTTGATCAAAGTAAGCATCGCTCTCCTAAGGTGAACAGTCTAGTGAAGCAAACACAAAATTAAAAGAGTTGAGTTTAGTTATGGCAGGCAATGGTTCCATTTCATCCCAACCCCTGATTCCAAATTACGAAGGTGAAAATATCTTAAAATGAAGATTATAATATCTTTTCAATAGTGATAAGACTTAGGGGAGAATGGGTTTAATAACTCGAAGCTAGTCAAGCTTGACCAATGATTATAGGAACTTCATAAAAGGATGTAAATGCTTTTTTTCTCACACAATTGACACCTAATGATGACATATTTTCCTAAATTTCATCAATTAGCACTCCACTTAGACATGAGAGATTCTAAAATAAGAATATTTAGGCAATAAGAAGGTAATTGCTATCAAATTACAATCCCTTTGTTATAATTTTGAAGCACTAACTATAAAAGAGAAAGATTCTATGCAAGACTATTTGTATAGAGTATTTAGAATGGTGAATCATATGAGATCTTACAGTGAAACTATTAGTGATGAAATGATTACCAATAAGGTTCTAAAAAGTTTAGGAAGAGACTTTAATCATGTTGTTTCTCTAATTGAAGAGTCTATAGACTTATCAACTAGTACTTTTGACGAACTAATGAGCTTTTTGTTAGCTCATGAGGCTAGGAATAGTAGGTCTTATGAAAAATTAAAGAAAAGGTATTATACGTTAAAGGTGAGTCTTTGTATAAAGGGAAGGTAGGAAATTTTGGAGGTTATGGATAAGGTAGAGGTGGCTTTCAAGGTAGTGGTCGTGGTAGAGCTAAAGAACAATCTCGTGAATAAAGGAAGTTCAAAAGTTCAATACAATTATACTATTATAAAAAAATTTGGTCATAAAAGACTGATTATCGGACTACATAGAGTGATGAGTAAAAGTAAGAAAATATTACATAGAAATTCAAAGAGGATAGTAATTTATTTATGACTTATTATTTCATTATTGATTCTTTCAGTAGAGTATAGTTTGTGAATATTAGATGCTTTAATCATATATCTTTATTCAAATAACTTGATAAGTCACAAAGAAGTTTATCTCAGAGATAACATGTTAACTTAAGTGGAAGCAAAATATACAATTTCCATCAAAACCTTTCGAGATAATGTAAAACTCCTCCATGGTGTGTAATATGTTCCTAATTTGGTTTATAATTTATTAAGTAATGGAAATTTGATGGATGATGGTTACTCTATTATGTTTGATAAAAATTTTTGTGTTCATAATAAGAAATAATGTCAAAACATAGTTAGCACTCGTATGAAACAAAATAAAAAATTTCCTTTTAAAGTCTTTGGTATGAAAATTTGTGCCTTAGTTTTTAGAACTAGTGAAAAAAAAATTATAGCACTCATATTATGGGAATTTGTAGGTGAAATTAAGGATTGAAATTGTTAAGTCAGAAAATGACCTAAAATTGATGCACATGATTTCTGTGAATGGTGTGTTTATAAAAAGCGAAGTAAAAATTCACTTCCTATAAATAAGTTTTGGAAAGCATTTGTTTATCTTGAATTAGTACAAATTGACGTTTGTAGCCTTATGAGTGTTGAGTCCTTTGGTCGAAGTTGATACCTTTGCTATTTACCAATGATTACAACCAAATGAGTCAGGTCTATTTTTCAAAATTCAAATATGAAACTTGTTAGAATTTCAAGAATTTCAAGATGTTAATAGAAAAGAAAATGGTGTTTTATAAAGGCTCTTTGTTAAGATTGAGGTGGTGAATTCTCCTTCAAATAATTTGATACTTTTTGTGAAGAAAATGGCATTTTTAAGGAGCAATCAGCACTATACATGCCAAAATAGAATAGAGTGGTTGAGAGAAAAAAATCAAATGGTTTTTGAAATGGCTAAAAATATGAAGATAGTCAATCTAAAGTAAGTTTGGGCAAAAGGTGTGGCAACATCAATGTGTCTTCTCATCATTTCACCAACAAAGGCAGTTATGAATCAAACCCCATATGAAGCTTAGAAGGGCAGGAAACCTAGGATAAGCCATTTGAAAATTTTTGGTTGTATAACATATGCTTTGATTACTTCTCGTCATAAACTTAATTAAAAATCGTAAAAATATATTTTTGTTAGCTATAGTCCTCAATCAAAAACATATAAGATGCATAATCCTATAAGTGACAAAGCGATTATCAGTAGGGATTTTAAGTTCAATGAAGAAGAAAAGTTGATGTAAAACAACAAAACTGAAGCACTAATAGCACCTCAACTTTTAAAAAGTGCATTTGAAACTCCTAAAATTGATCATCTAGAGCCAAGAAGTCTAATTGTTTAATTTAGGGCAATACCTCATCATCCATTCAATCAATTCTAGGTAGCACTTTATCTTCGTTAGCAAGTTCTTCTTCAAAATCTCCTATAAAGAAATTTCGTTCCTTTGGTAAGAACTATTACACATGTAGTTTTGCTTTTTATTTTTTTAACCCTACTTATTATGATGAAGCTACAGACAGTCAAGTGTGAATGGATGTAATAAAAGAAAAGAAGAAGGCCACAGAATATCATTAGGTTAAATGGGTGTTTAGAACAAAGTATCATACTGGTGGTACCTTTCAGAAGCACAAAGCTTGTTTAGTCATTAAAAAGTACTAGTAATCATGAGGACTCAACTTTGATTAAACATTTTTTGCGGTGGCTCACTTTGAAACAGTAAAAACTTTCCTAGCCTTTGCTACACAATTAGGATGGCATGTATACTAGTTTAATGTTATAATCCATCTTGAATGTTGAAATAGAAGAAGAGATACATGTTTCTAAGCCTTAAGTCTTTGTTAGCAATGAAAATATCAAAGTTTATAAGTTAAAGAAGGTTTTATATGAACTAAAGCCAGCCCCGTGAGCTTGATACAACAAGATAGATTCTTATTTCTTAGAAAATAGGTTTGAAAGAAGTAAAAATGAGTCAACCCTTTATATAAAAAAGCAAGGTTAAATTGATTTCTTAGTAGTGTATATTTATGTTGTTGATATAATATATATTGGTTCAGATGACTCTATTATTGCTGAATTTAGTCTTGTATGATAAAAATTTCAAGATGCCAAATTTGGCTTTGTTGTATTAATTTCTTAGGCTTAAGGTGAAACAATATGCTAATGGTTTTTTTAGTGGAAATATGCTATTGATTTGTTAAAGAGGTATAATATTTTGAATTGCAAAATAACTTTGACTCCTATAAATGTAAATGAGAAATTATAGTAATAGTATGGTGAGTATGAAATATTTTAAAAATATGGTTGACGACTTAAATTACTTGAGTTAGTGAGAATCATCAAATCCAAGTTTCATAATATTAGCATACTCATTTTATATTTTAATTAATCATTTTGTAAGTCTATTATATATAAGCAACAGTTAATAAAGTAATTTGTTTTATACTATAATAAAAAAGCCTCTATTTCTTGTTCTATTTTCCATTCTGTTGATCCAACATATTCACTCTAAAGATGACGTTAGGTCTTCCCATGGGCTTAGACTTGTGTGTTTTTTAATTGAGCTTGGACTGGTACTTTCTTAACTTAAAAGTAAATTAAGACAACTTTACCCAACCAATAAAGCAACTAACAAAGTTCACCGTACTCATTAGCGTAATTTTAGTAACAACGATGACTCGCGAGTAGCGATTAATTATTTGATTAGTTAAACTCAAAAAGATTCTACCGACAACTCCAAAGGAATGACTCAACACCTCGAATCATTCTTTAACGACCGTATCATCTTTTGGGAGAGGATGCTATGTGTTGCATGGTTTTTATTAAATATTGGGTAGTTTTGTTCTCGAAAGCTTGAAATCACTTTGATAAGAACCACACTCTTAACTAGAACTTATCAATATAATGAGGGAAAATAAGATCAGTACTAAAAAGGATAAAGGTAGAATTTATTGATTCTGAGGAGGGTAATACCAATGTTATGAATGCCGTATCGGGCTCGGTACTGGATTGGGCTCTAGAACGAAACTATACCGGTATCGGTCGGTACCGGGTACCGTTTCGAGATATTTTTTAAATTTATAAAATAGTCCCTAAACTTTTTAAAAATTGCAAAA
>JANIPM010000231.1:59054066-59067390 GCA_027478405.1 Erythroxylum cassinoides
ATATAATTATTTTTAATTTTATAGCACACGAATTTAATTTATTTTTAAGATAACTCATCATAAGGTGTCGCTTTTAAAGATTTTTTCCAATGTAATATCTAAAGTTTAAAAATTTTCAATTGAGTGACCAACTTTTAAAAAGTTTGTCAGTTTAATTTAAAACATTAGTTCTGTCAGTAATTTGTTGATTTGGCTAATAAAATTTTTGTAGTTTGTGATATGTAGGTATCTACTTGTAAATTTTTTTTTACCTTAGTCTAACAAATCAACAAATTATTAACTAAATTAATGTTTTGAACCATACTGTTAAGGTTTTAAAAAGTTAGGAGCTTAATTGACAAATTTTAAAGTTTGGGCACTAAAATAGAAAGATCCTAAAAAGTTGGACACTTTAAGATTTTTTATCCCTTTATTTTTTATGACTATATGATTTTTTTAGTATTTCATAATCTATTATTATTATTAAATAATAAAATTATTTGAATAATTAATATTAAATACTAATAAAAATTAGAATTATTATAATAAATTTTATAATAGAAGACTTAATTTAATTATATAAAACTTAGAGACTATTTTCTAATTTTAGAAAATTATTTAAAATGATATTTATTATTGCCCATGCAGTAGTACTATAGTGTACCATTTTCAAAATTAGTACCAACTCATGTTTATATTTACAATGTTGGTAAGAAGAAAAATTAAAATTAAAATTATGAATAAGTGTTTTCTTTTACATGAATAAAAATTATAAAACTTTGTAAAGCAATATTTCAACATAAAATTACTATTTTTGATTATTTTATCTTTATATATTTTCTTTATTTGAGAATGATATACAATTAAAAACTTTTATGTCGTGTGTGAAGAAATTTTAATTAAATCTACCTATATATACATCCTTGTTTAAGCAGTCTCGAAGAAGACTGTTAACATCTTTAGTTGGAGTATTGTTGAACCTCATGCCTGCTAAGGGTGCCCATAAACATGATTATCCCTTTGACAATACGAAGATAATGACCTTTTCTTAGTACTTTCTATAATTATTGTGCTTGCATAAAATTATCGTCAATAAATTTAGAATAGTAACAAAATTTCAAATTGCATTTTGCATAAATATTTGTTGAAACCATTATTAAAAATAATTGCATATCACATAATAAGAATTTGTTTTGAAAAGAATAAGAATTTATTTTTGAAAGTTAAAATAAATGTATTTAAGAACAAATACTCAAATGAAGATTGATACAACAGATTGTCCATGTGAATACAAGAGTTGCCATCTTCACTGCTTCCTTCTAGCCAATGGATTAATCCAAGTCTAATAGACTAATGATAATATTAATTAAGATTAAGCAAAAAAACATTGAACCACCCATCTTTATGTCATAAGTAAATTTAAGTTTTGGACATTTCCTTTAGCTACCAAAATCTCAATTATCCATAGAAAGAGTTGATGTGTGATTTCCTCTAAAGTTTTTTTTTATTGTTGTTTAAAGCTTTTGAAGTTATTTTTCAACATGGTGTCTTTGTAATAACTTAGTTCTAATTTGAATACTTTCAAATTGTCACAATTAGTAAATAAGATAGTTGACACCCATTAAATCATTGTAGATTAATTCATATTGAATTAGTTATGTTTGAGTTTCTTTAACATTTATTTCTAAAATATAAATAAGTGAAGATTGATATGTACTAATTACGCTGTAGTTTTTGTATAATTTTGAGAGCATTTGACTTGTATTTAGGTGATTTTTGTAAGATTTGATGCTTAAGATAGTTTATATTTTGTTAATTTGTCTTATTTTAGCTTCTCAATGCAGAAAAGAATTTAAGTAATATAAAGCCAAGTTGGAGAAGTTTTAGAATGTTTTTAGATGAGCATAAGTTGAACATAGTCTCATGTATGGCCTAAATATTAGACCATGTTCTAACTTGCACAACTTATTGGTGCATTTTGCCTCTTTCATAACTTGACACATAAAGGAGCATGGCACAAACATGATATTATGTTCCTCCTATGTTCCATCTTGGTGCATTTGGCTTCTTCAACAATTTAGCCATATAATAAACATAACCTTAACATATTATTGTGTTTTTCAACTTGATATAAATATGGTATTATACTTTTGGACTTCAGATCCGTCATGACCCAAGTAGGCATGCGATGGACATGTAAAACCTAAAAATCAAAGCCCTCATATAACACCCCAATCTCGCCCGACACATGTATGTGCGCCATACGGTCACACGTGCACATGCCCAACAGAATGTGTTAACTATTTGACCTTCATTGTTTCACTTGGCATCATAAACAAAATAAAAAATAACATATTATCAAAAATCCAAATTGTCCTCCTTTCATTTCATAAACCATAATTTACAACGTAGCATTAGATCCATCATTCATATTTATACATTATCAACTTATCAACGCTCATTGCTTGGTCTACACAGTATGTTGCATACATGAGGAATTAACCAAAAACTAAAAACTAATGCTTTAGTCTCAGCTGACCGACCTTTAAGCCATAACTTGTATTCAAAAGTGGTACATAATTTCTTCTATGCAGTCTTAGCAGGTAAATCATCGCTTTCTCAAACCTGAAATTATCAATTGCAATTTTGGTAGGTTTTGCGAACTCAGTCGAGTAACATCTTCGATAATTCACTTTTGTCATACAACACAACAATTCATGTTATCATAAAATTCACATCAACTTGATTATCATCAAGTAATATCACGAAACACTTTGTTCACAGATGTCACATTTCAAACATAAATCCATATAATTCATCATTATGCTACAATTTTGTAGAACACAATCATCAATAAATTATCATATATTCACACAAGAAAAGTCCTCAAAACAATGCAATCATTCAATTTATTCATATTATATGTGAATGCAATATTTATGAGACTCAAATTCATTTATTATGTTGTTGTGACCGTATGCCTTGTTTATTGTCCCATATCTATTGTGGATACCAGGCTCTTTTATACTGTCCCTTATCTGTTGGAGATATAGAGCTCATTGCACACATTGAGCCTTAGCTCTTTCCATAAATGTTTGAGCTTTAAGCTCTTTTTCAATGGCGACATCAGTCACAACTGCCTTTATATTTCATGCATTGGAATGAAATGCATTCCATAAATTTAATCATTATGCTCATTAAGTCACATTTATATTCTTTCTCATTCACATTTTTCATTGGACTTTTAGTTCGACATTCAACATTTAAGTTGAGAAACAAGTAGTCAATCACATTCACATTCAAATAGCACTTCCAATGTTTTATTCATACATCAAACTCCTCAGATATTTCATGTTCGAAATTCAGTACACATATATAACATATAAATTGAGAAATACTTATTTTGCCAAATTCATATATAAGGAGCACTTTAGTTATCCCATTCATAAATCAGAAATCGCGGACCTTCATTGTCTGGAATCAGTATAATCAATTCCATATTCAGAACATAATTCAAAACAGACACATAACAAGGTGAGACTATCTAGGTTACTTACAAATCACTCTTGAAAGCTATTTCCTTGAAATCCCGACAATGTCTAGATGATGGTGCTCTAAATTATCCTCTATAACATGTAAAACACCTTTACATATATCATAATTTTGTGCAATTGTATAAGTATTTATTTATGCACGTCTATATATATGAAATATATACAATGCATGTTTAATGATAATCTCGGGTATCTTATCGTTATTCTTGTCACAATATCATTCATATATCAAAACTCATATTGTACTGAGGGTTTGGACTACAATAAAACAATTTGAAACTAATTTCGTAACCCAATTGATCATTCTAGATTGTTTTTAAAAAAACATACTTTTGGGTCCACTTTGTATGATCATTCTAACAAGAAAAGTGGAGTAATTTGGTAACACTTCTTACTAGAAAATTGTTCTCCTATGTCTTAAGTTTCTAATACACCAAGATCATACAGTTTGGATCACTATTCTATGAGTTATGCTCAAAATACTACAGACCAAGTATATTTGAAATTTTGGCTAGAGCATGATCATGCACTCAGACTGAGTATATTTGAAATTTTGGCTAGTTTATGATCATGCACTCAAAGTTTTACTACTCATATCTCTTAATTCCAATATCTAAAAATTACAAAATTTATACCAATTGAAAGCTAAGAGAATAAGATACAACTTTTGTGAAGAAACTTTGTCTAATTTAGCCTACATTAATACAGTTTATTCTATAACAATAGGATATGATTTATATCACTGGTAGTGCTACAGTCTAATCTAAGACTCAACTTCAAGATAAATTTCAAGACCCTTAAGGACAAAATTAAATTCAATTTCTTCTTAACAATTGTATCCAAATGTATCTAGTTCAATTTAAATTAAGAATCATCTCATTTGGAAATCTACAGATTAAAATATAGTCAAAATATCAAAGCATGTTTAATGAAAACAATACAGCTAATATATTCCAGCACAATCATCAATTCTCTATTATAACATGCCATAAACACTAATCTTTTACTTACTTGTTTAGTTCTAATCCCATCTCAAAAGGCACTCTAAATCAGTACTCCAAACTTGCAAAATCAACACACATTCAAGGTGGAACTTAGAAGGATTTCAGCTAGGACAACAAAGCAACTATATTCTGATTCTCTACTTAACTTTGTAAGGGTGAAGCAAGGATTATTAGTGCAACAATTAGACATGAACATAAACAAACATAGGGAGGTGCAAGGAAGAGTGTTTCGGTGGTGTGTGAGAGGAAAGAAGAAGAGAAATGACCATAGCTGGAGTTGCTCCTGCTAAAACTTACACCTAAGGTGTTAGGTGTCATCTAATGGAATGACCATATGTCTTATGACATGCTTAGCACTTATCAAGCATAGGTGTTGCCAAAGGTCTCCAAATAACTAGGTTACTTGTCCATTAATCAACTACGCCATTTGTCATCAACTTACCAGCCCATTTGTCACACAATGATTGATCTATTTGTCAATTAATTACTAGTATATTTTTCAACATTTTAACTATGCCAAATGTCACTCAATTATAGGGTAAATCAGACAAATTTTTCATGCATCAATTTATCCTACCACTTGGCATTTTTCTTAGTCCAAATATACATTTTAATCCATCAATTTCTCAATCCATAACATTAAATTCCAAATTTTCTAATTGAAATCCAATCATACCAAAATTCAAGACATATCAAAATACAATTCACATTTATAGATCAATTTTACCCAGAAATTGTCAATGAATGCATGTACAATTATATTATCATGCTGATATGTGCTTAATTGTTGATCTTTTTAATCATTTACACTTAGCAATTATTGACATAAAAATGCCTAAGATACTCACTTTAATTTATATTTGATTTTAGGTACAATTTGAGAGCAAAGAAATTAAAGTGAGTCAAAAGTACCTGATTTGGGATATTTTCCGAAGATCAATTCTTGCTTGTCTTCATGGAGTAAGATAAAGAAAATTAAAAGATGAAAAATGGAAGACAAAGAAAGAGAGAAAATTCCAAATGCAAGCTGCTGAAAAAAAAAGTTGCGTTTCATGCATGCGTTAACGCAGCGTGAAACGCAGCGTTACACACGAAGAAAATCACGCAAGCAAGGCGTGAAGCAAATGAAGGAAACGCAACGTTAGGCAGCATGGAAGCAAGGAGTAAGACGCAGGCGTTTTGACTCCAAACGCAGGCCAACACAAGGAGAGAACACGCAGGAGGTTTTAAACAACTTGACAAGTGACCTTTAATTGTCACGTCAAGCCACAGTAAGGAGACAAGCACAGTAGCGGCGTTGAAGTGAAGAGAAATAAAACACACAACAGGGCAGCAAGGAAAGAAGCAGAGGCGCAGCAGCTGCGATTGCAGGCGTGAGGCGTGGGCATGAAGCTCGGCTTGATCCTGCGGCTGCAGCTGCGGCTTGGAGAAGACAAGAACAGCGCAGGAGAAAATCACGCAGTCACGCAGAGCACAGGAGGATTTAAGAGCAAGGAGAATTAAATTGTCAAATCGATGAACAGTAACAGGAAGTGGCATTGTTCCGCTGAAATCAATTGAGGGTAAAATCAAAGGGGTTTTTGGCTAGGCATGAAGATGGAGGTTAAAGCTATTTGTTAGAAAAATACCTAAGAAGAACTAAACATCCCGACGCCGGCTTGGAGGTTAAATCGACGCCAACGACCCAGGTTAAGTATTATTTTAATTATTTTGTTGTTTCTTTCTCTCGTTAGGAATTGATTGTGTTATCCTGCTTTAATTGATTTGGGCTTTGTGTATGGATAATCGGATTTTCGTTATTATTCGGTTATTTGTGTATGAACCCATCGGGTATTTTTAATTGATGATTTTAATGCGTTCATTGAATCGTTAATTTTAAACCCATTGCTAGAATTTCGATGTAATCCGTAATTGTTATGTTGAAATTCATTTGTAGCGACTAATGATTCGTAATCATTAGGGATGACATGACCTAGGTTAAATGACCCGAGCTTATGTGGTTGTTGCCTTGATTAATCGGTTTTCCTAATTCGTAATGCTACTGCCTAATTAAATCTAGAGATCGTATCCTAGGTTGTTAGGTGGTTAGGTTTAATTAACGATCGTATCTTGATTAAACAAAACCTAAGGGAAAACTCGGGTTAATTTTTAACCCACGATTAATAATTTCTAGGAGAGGTCAAAGAACAACAAATTAATAAAATATGCTTAGTCAGGGTGTAGGCCGAGATTGAACCGAAGAACCGGGTCCCTACCGAATTCCCCACTTTTATCATTTTATTGCATGTTTTCTTTAATTTGTTTTTATTAGTTAGTTTTATTTTTATTTCTTCTTTTAAAAATCCAAAACCCCCCATTTAGTGTAAACACTAGTTATTTTCATTTCATAAACTTTACACACACTCTTTGTGCGATCGACCTAGACTCGCCACTGCTACAGTAGTAGTCTAGTTAATTAATTTTGACTAGTGTTACGACGCGCGGTCAGTATAGACGACAACATGTAGAAATGTATAATAATATTCATATGTCTATGTATTTATATATATATATATATATATATCAATCGATACTTATATATTTATATAACGACCACATACATATAGTAATGCATACCCACTTTAGTATAAGCCTTTATATTGAATTAACTGAGTGGATATGTTGGAATATGTATTGAATATATGTATTGGTCATTGCTTAACTGAGCATTTACTTGATAAATTGCATGCTAAAAAATTTGATATGTGGTGCTATGTTCCATTGTGGGGAAGAAAAGATCTATAGGAAGTTCCATTTGATGGGTATGCATCAGGACTAGAAGCGTACTGATTATGACTATTAGAGTTGTTTTGTTTGTGATAATGAGATATGTTATGGGCCAATCCTAGTTGATGCTTGGCTCTCAATCGAACCTTTGTTTATAATGCGACTTTGGACGCTTTGAGCAATGGTTGATCTGTTGGTGATGCTTGGCTCCCAGCAACCCCTTTGAATTAAGAGAGTCTTACAATTACATGAGTATAGGAGCATGGCTTGATCCTTGGTGATGCATAACTCGCTGCAGCCATTTGAGATTTTAAGTTATGAGGGGTTACCCTTGGAGATTAGGGTCCTACAGTTATTCTTCCCTACAATTTATTTGTGTTGTTTATGTGATTGGATGTATAGCATGATGTATATGTATTTCAATATTCTTACATGACTGTATGCATAACATTGGGTATCGTAGGATGATGTGAGCTTACTCAGCGAGGTCTGATTCTCCTCAATTTTATTTTTTTCAGGCCATTTATCACCGACTTTACAGCAGTGACTCCTGTGACGTGTTTGTTGTGCTACCTACGTTTGTGTATATTCTTTCTTTGTTTTCATTTATCTTGTATTGTAGCATCCGTAATGGTAGGATTTCATGAGTTGTAAAACTTCTTTCTAATGTGCACTATTGTTATTGTATTATATGAACTTGCTGCGTTCTCAGGGTTTGAATTTATTCTGTCACTAGTGGTAGCCTTATATGTGATCTGGAGTTTCGAACCTTAGGTCCCACATTCTAGTCACACGCCTGTTTCGGATTGTGACAAATATCATCGTTTTATCTTAAAGTTTTTTTAGACTTAACTTTATAAATTACTCTCAAAATTTATTTCGATGCCAACATTTTTATTTTATGTTTTAATTTTTGAAAAGTATACAAAGTCATATAAAACATATCAATTTAATACAAATCATAACAAAATGAATATAAAATTATACCTTTTATTTTATATGCTAAAAAATCAATAAATGTGCATATATAAGAACCAATTTCTCTATATTATCTATCAAAAAGTTATAACGCAAGTATATAAGAAAATTAATTAAAATATTAAAATTAAATTTCCAAACTCACAAACAAAACCCTATGCTTATCTAAAGTAGGTGCCAATTAATTCATCCTTTCAACAAAATGGCACTAGTCTTATTCTAACATCAACTAATTCATTTTGACCAATTGAATGATACTTACCATTTTAAAGTGCTGAGTAATCTACCCATGTCACTGGAATGATACCTACCACATTTTGACATTAATTAATTCATTCCAACCAAGTTTGGTAATAAGTTAAGATTGGTTTAGGCCCACCTAGGTCTAAGCTTAACCTAAAAATTTAGTTTCAAGCTCGAAGCATGATCGACCAAAGGCTCATGACCTAATCTCCGGCTTGATCAAACTTAGGTAGTCTGAAGTTCGATCAGACCATTTAATTTAAAATTTGAAAACAAATTCATATAATTGGATAATTTTAGGCTTCGAGTCGGGTGAGGCTAAAGTAACCCAAACTTAAACTTATCTTGAAGCTAATAATTTTAAAAATAGAAAGCTTCGAGCCTAGCCCAAAGTTTGTTTAACTCGAGTTGAGCTTTGTTAAATTTGAACTATGCCAAGCTAGGCACAAATTGTCAAACCTAATTCCAACCAATATAATTGTATATATCTCATTTTGACATTGATTAATAGGTCTCAACTAACCATATTTATCTTAACTTTATACATATGTACAACCATCATCCTGTTAAGTACTCAAATTATATATTCAACCATATTCATTCATTTATATATCATCCATGCATACGAGAAACCCATCTAAAAAAAATGCATTTGCAAGTTACCATGCGTAGTCATAAGTATTAATTGATACTTAAAATTACACTTTCAATAACTATTTTTCTTTATATGTTCATAAATCATGCAAAAAATTTACAATTCCATATAAGTCAATTTCCTAAAATTATTTATTTGACAATAACCTAATTATTCCCATTACTTAAATTACTTCTTAAAACTAAAACTTAAAAGATGTATAAATCAAAAGCTAATGATAAAATAAATATGCACAATAACAAAATATTTAACTTGAAAAGCTACAGATAGTGTATACAAGTAACATTCATATGAAAGGTATCTTAAAACTCATTTTGATGCATAAAATTACCTAAACACTTTAACAAACTTTTAAAAAGGAAAATCTAGTAATTCCTCTTTAAAATAGGTTTCTTTCGTACTCCCACCACCCCTTATTATTTCCCCTTTCATATCCTAAAAACACACAAATCTCCAATAAAAGTGGTCCGTTTATGTTTTTAAAACTAAAATAAGGGGTTTGTTAGCCAAACACACTTTTATAAAAAAAATTACACCCTATCAACTAGTTGATATCAGTTTTAGATGTCTTTTTAATCCAACAAATGTCAAAAGTCTTGTTCGGTTCGCTACAATTTTCTATATAGTCACTGAGTTGTTATTATTTGTTGCCTCAGTCATTGCAGTAATAGATTGAAGAGTTTAGTTACAGATTTGGCTAAATCCCTAATCCCTAGCTAATTAATAAATTTGGTTATGTTAATTAAGGAATATACTAATAAGATATTTCAATATTTTAATTAACCTAAATATGGGTTCATAAAAATAGATATAATTTTTTTTAAATATTAAACAATAGAGCCCACTTTATCATGTCCCATTAGGGTTTATTATCTAATTGTAAAAAAAAAACAATATCACATAATTATTGACGTGACACTTAATGATGAGAAATTAACCCCATCATAATTTTCTTTTATTTAGTGTCTATTTTGAAAGATTTGAAAACGTTATAGTTCAATTTGAACACTTCGAAATGTTAGGATTTAAGTTGTATTATCTTTTAAAAATTAAGATTTAAAGTTTACTTTTGACCTAAAATTCAATAGAAATAACTCCTTAAATAAGATACTCTATTTATCTAAAAGTTTTTTTAAACTTAACTTTACAAACTATTCTTAAAATTCATTTAGGTTCCAACATTTTTATTCTCCATTTTAATTTTTGAAAAGTGTACAAAGTTACATAAAACATACCAATTTAGTAAAAATCCTAAATATATATATATAAAATAATACTTTTTATGTAAATTGCTAAAAAATCTATAAATGCACATATATGAGAGCCACTTTCTTTATAATATCTATCAAAGAAAGTTAAAATGCAAGTATCCAAGAAAATTTATTAAAATATTAATATTAAATTTCCAAATTCACTAACGAAACCCTATGTTTATCCAAAATAGGTGCCAATTAATTCATCCTTTCAACAAAATGACACTAATCTTATTTTAACTTCAACTAATTCATTTCAACCAACTAAATGATGCTATTTTATATTGCTTAGTAATCTACCTACGTTAATGGAATATTGCCTACCATATTTTAAGATTAATTAATTCATTCCAACCAAGTTCGGAAATAACTCAAAATGGGTTTAGGCCCATTTAAGTCCGAGCTCAACCTACAAATTTCGATTTAAGCCTAAAGCATGATCGACCAAAGGCTTACGACCTAATCTCCAGCTTGATCAAACTTGGGTAGTCTATAGTTCGATCGGATCATTTAAGATAATTTTTTTAAAAAATTCATCTAATTGGATAATTTTAGGCTTTGAGTTGGGTGAGGCTTGAGTAACCCAAACTTAAACTTATCCTAAAGCTAATAAGTTTAAAAAAAGAAAACTTCGAGCCTGACCCAAAGCTTGTTTAACATGAGCTGAGCTCTGTTGAATTCAAACTAGGACAAGCTAGGCATAAATTGTCAAACCTAATTCCAACTATTATAATTATATATATATCTCATTTTGATGTTTACTAATAAGTCTCGACTAACCATATTTATCATAACCTTATATATATATGTACAATCATCATCCTTTTAAGTATTCAAATTATATATTCAACAATATTCATTCATTTATATATCATCCATGCATTTGAGAAACCCAACTACGAAAAATGCATTTGCAATTTACTATGCATATTCACAAGTATTAATTGATACTTAAAATTACAATTTCAATATCTATTTGTCTTTATATGTTCATAAGTCATGCAAAACACTTGCAATTCCATATAAATCAGTCTCCTAAAATTATATTCGACAATAACCTAATTATTCCCATTATTCTAAATTACTTCTTAAAACTAAAACTTAAAGGATATATAAATCGAAAGTTAATGATAAAATAAATATGCAGAACAATAAAATAATTAAGATGAAAAGCTATAGATAGTATATACTAGTAACTTTCATATGAAAGGTACCTTAAAACTCTCATTTTGATGCATACAATTACCTAAACACTTGACAAAATTTTTTGAAAGGAAAATCTACAAGAAATGTTGTAATTCCTCTTTAAAATTTGTTTCTTTCGTGCTCCCACCCCTTCCTTTCATATCCTAAAAACACAAAGACCTTCAATAAAAGTTGACATTTATGTTTTTAAAACTAAAATAAATTCATTTGCTAGCCAAACACACTTTTACAAAAAAATTACACCTTATCGATTGGTTAATATTAGTTTTAGATGTCCTTTTAAAAGTTGCAGAAAATTACATTAAATTTTCATAACTTCTTGAATCACTTCAATTTAACATTCCTATCAAAGTTAAGATAAAAATAGTAAACATTGTTTAGTGGTGATAACAAAATGAAACCACTAATTTATTTTAACCAAATTATTTTGTTTTGGTCTAATATCAAATCTTAATATCTTTTTATAAGCTTTAGATATTTTTCCTAAATTTTTGTAACTTCTTAAATTATTGTAACTCAATTTTACTATTAAAAGTTATAATTAAAGCATTAAATTATAATCAATTTTAGATATTACAATTCTAACTATATCATAACTCACCCATCTTAATCGTAACAAAAACTCAACATCAAAATAAATTATTTTCTTAACATCAAATAAGTTGTTTTAACTTTAAATTATTATCAACATTTTAAAATATTAAATAAAAAAGTAATTCACATCAACAACGTATTCATTAACATAAATATTTTGGTAATCAATTGATTTAACTAGGCTTGATACTAGACTCAGGCTTTTTTTTAAACATTTTATGCTTTAGGTTGAGCTTAAGTTCAAGTGCTTGAATCTGACTAGCCCAAATCCCATTCCATCTAATGTTTTAATGTAAAATAACATCATTTTACTCTAGGTAAAATGATGTCATTTCAATGGTTAAATGATCTTCTCTTAAGGTTTGTTCTTATAGACATTATAGATTAACTCATCTATGGTTTCTTGTCTCTAATCTAACAAGATTTGAGTCCTTCTCCATCTTTAGTCTATTGTCTCCACTCTTCACTCTCCATTCTCGCTCTGTACTCTACAGTCTCTATAACGCCTTACTCTTATAGGGCATAATCCTAAACATATCATCGTTATTTGAGAACTTATTCTACAAGGGTGGCATGCTAGAACAATCAAACAATCATACTCATTGCAATTTTATCACGCATCACACGCATAGTTAGAAAATCAATAAACCTTTTACGTCCCATTTTAATCAAAAACAATTTCAGTTGCATATATTTCAAAAAGTTAACACATCATCATATATTGCAATAATCATATGGGCCCAATAGAAATCATTTCCAACCATACAATCAATACACTATTCAATTTGCATAAATGCTGTACAATAAATGCAGAATACAATTTTTAGAAATACAAAAGAAAGATTGTAGAAAAATGTAGGTACAACTAATCCCAACTTTTAACTCTTTTATGTTAATGCAGTGATTAGACTCTAGTTTGTCTAAAGGGGTAACTCCTTTGAGTCTGAAAAATAATGTTTCAAATTTGGGGTAAGTTTTGCGAACTCAGTGAGCGAACCATTCTCGATGGCTCACTTATATCATATAGCACATCAACTCATACAATCACATAATTCACATCATTTCATTTACCATCATGTAACATCACAAAAC
>JANIPM010000231.1:59127101-59137441 GCA_027478405.1 Erythroxylum cassinoides
CGCAGCCCGGATCGTGCATGCTCGTGTGGATACCGGTAGAGGGCATTAGCGATTTGCAGTGTCTTGGAATCCGAAAAAGAAGCAATCCACCCACGAAAATAAGGTATTTTCGTTAATCCTTCGTGTTTTCGATTATACGTGATGTTTTTGTATGGTCTTTTTCGCAGCGTATTTTGAATACTCGGACCATACGCGATCCAACAGTATATATATATATGATTCATTATTAATTACATGTAAGGCATAATAAATTATGGATAAGGAATATCTATAGAACTCTAGTCTCTATGGGCAAATTCTCATAATATGACACCTCAAGTGGCTACGAGGAGTTAAGCATCACTAACAGTCTAGCCATACACTTATACTCATAATAACCATAAGGCTTTCGTAATTACGAGGAGCCAAGCATCATTAACATACTAGTCATTACTTAATATGCCCAAAGTCAAAATCACATCAATAATATGCATATCAAACAAGGGCTTGATCAGGAGCGAAGCATTAACCAAGATTGGTTTGTATCATATCTCAATACCATATCATAATCAAACTATTATGCACCTAGTCCTAATGCATACTCATTAGGTCACATGCCCTACAAATTTTTTCAACCCCATACTCACAATTAAACACATCAACAGATAATCCAAATATCAATCATGTAGTTTTAAAAAAGCACTTAATTAAGTGAGGACCATTGTAAATTCATGTAGTATTCTATAAGTACCCAAACTTGTATGCATATATTTGGTAATTTTCACATAGACATCACGACAATAGTTACACAAATTACATATGTATATGCTATATATATATATATATATATATTATTGCGTATATATCATAACATATCATACCCATATGCTTAAGTACATGATCATCTATCATAGCTTAACACATCATCATTCTTATCAATATAGAGCCATATTCAATAGTTGGTATGGATTCAATATTAGTAGATAGGTATCAACTTACCTGATTGATGTACTCGTTTATTCAAACATTACAATGTAGGTCCTACTTTTGATGTACTTTTAATTTCATCAATCAATAACGACACAAACTATTACTAGCGATGAGACTGTAGGGTTTCTATGCTTGATGTCAAAGGGAGTACAATGGTGTTAGTGGTGGTTGACAATACTCACCAAAGGCAACGAATCAAAGATTTGAGTTTTTCTCTAATACTTCTCTCAATTTTTATGATGATTTTAGCTTTGTCATGAGATAACATATGATTATGACATGCTCGAACAGAGGAGTTGATTTGTATATATAGTTAGTTGGTTAGAGTCACTGACGATAAAGAATTAAAAAAGAAAATGGTTTCATACATAGTAATCTTTAGGGGATGAAAATGAAAAATAGAAATGAATATAAACAGGGGGAATATTCTCCATTTTGTGAAGGAATTTAAGGAAATTGAACCCTTTTTGCAATTTTGATAATTAAATCCAGGCCACACCTTCAACCTTCAAACCCCACCAGCATAGACTTAGAATTTGATTTATTATTGGCTTGGTTAGTCTCCCATATATAATCGTCCTTAGTTCAAATGGAAATACCTTAAGATTTTAGGGAAGATGAAGGGAAATACCTTCAGAATATTGACTTCGATAGTCTCCCTTATATTTATTGACAGTAACTTGGTTATTTACTTGGTTAGTCTACCTTAGTCTTTCTTTAGGGTTCCCCTCCCCCCAAGTTTGTGTACAATATCACTTAATTTTTGCCAAAATATTACTATGACTAAAGGCCACTCTTTCGCTTAAGGATGCCTAACCACAACACTATTTAAAACTAATTAAACAAGAAATTCATTGTTAGGACAGATGCCTCCTAAGGCTATGTTTGGTTGGGGGTTTAATAGTGGATGACATGAAATGTAATATTATTCCATCATTTGAGAGGAGGGTTTATAACGGAATGAAATAAAATAGGATAGAAGAGGGGGGTTTCATATTACATCACTTTTTTTAAGAGAATAACATCATATTACATCACATTCCATCCTAAATAGCAAAAATAAAAAACCTCCGATTTAGGAGGTTAGGTTAAGATGGAATGTAAAATGATAAACAACTTAATACTATATTACATTATAAATCCTTCATCCAAACATCATTTCACTATATTACATTATGAACCCTTCTATTCCTCCCAAGAAACAATTTTTTTAATATTACATCCATTTACATTATATTTCATTATAAATCGTTCCATTCCATTCCATTCTATTAAAAATCTCACGTTCAACCAAAAATAGCCTAAAGAGTAACGAAAAACAAATTGACATCTTGATTTGAAAATACGTTTTCCTATTTGAGTTCCCCAAAAAATTAATGATAAAAATAGTGAAATTTAATTTAAGATTTATGAATATCCAATTCAGGCAATTGATAACTTCAAAGATTTCTTAAAAGTTTATAATTAATTTATAGTATCAATTTATAAAAAAAATAATGTAATTTGAGGGGATTCTTAAAAATTGAGTGATTAATATTTTAAATTATAATTATTAAGCTTAATTTATCACTTAATTTAAATTTGTTAATTTATTCAATAAATATGATTGTTAAGAATGTGCATTGTATGAACGAAAAATGCTTGGCTTTGACTCATCATTCTAAGGCAAGGATATGTTTATGACAGGGAACTTAAAATTTAAGCTATATGATTAGTTAGCATTCAATGTCATGGACTCATGGTCCTATTATACTTAACAATTTATATTTTGTAAGCAGAGGACACTTGAATACAGTCATCATGGAAAAAGGTTATATCCAAAAAAAGGGTATAAACTATCATTCTTCCTTATAGTGAGATTTGCCTTATTTTGCCTACTTTAGCTATCATCAAACATATGGAATTAGAATTGTTCTAAAATATGAAGACCAATTTTATCAATAGAGAAGAAGATGAGAAGACCAATTTTTATATATTTTTGCACATAAAATGATAGTTGATCATTTTTAGCAAAACATGTAGTTAAAGGGATATTTGAGAGACATATTAGAGATTTAGGAACGTACAAGAATTTAGATGTATAAACACATTTAATTTATGCATTAATAAAATTAAACTTTTTTAGTACAGTTGTGGTATATGGTAATTAAGTCACTATTAGGCTAAAATTGACAGTCTCAAATGAACAATTATCTTATTTCTTTTTCCTAAGCAAATAAAATGAGATGACAAATTACCTTCATATTTGAATATATAAACTAGAAATTTTATTTTTTTGCATGAAAATTAGTTTAATTTTTATAGAATATCAAGTTAAGATAAGGTATTTTGAGGCAAAAAAATACTTACAACTTTATATGCTCAATAAAGATGGAATGTATTTTCAAAAGCATTAGATGAATGATTATTTAAAGTAATTTAGTGAGTAGAGATTCTAATAATAAAATTTAACATGATAAATTAGTATTTAAATTATCTTAAAAAGAACTAATCAAACAATGTTGGGAATTTATCATAAATGTTGTTATATAAACAAGGGGAATATTCCCTATTTTGCAAGGGAATTTAAAGAAATTGAACCCTTTTACAATTTTGCTAATTAAATCCAAGTCACACCACTATTTTTCTGTTATAAGGTCATTACTCATTTTTTGGTTGATTGGTAGCTTTTAACTATTTGACCATGTTAAATACCTAATAGACATATTTAATAATGTACTGATTTTAAAAAAACTCCAAACATAAGATCAATTTGGTGTTAGATGATAAAAAGCTGATAAGAACTATGCGTTAATGATTATTATGGCCTTACTCTTTTCTCTCTTAGTCTTTCGGTATCTCAACATTGGCAACAATAATCAAAGAGACCCATATGTTGTTGGGTCACATAAAAAGCTAAAGAAGCTACTCGACATCAAATGATGACGTATCAGTGGAGGAAAGCTCTGATTGCTTCAGGTTCATGGTGGAAACTGATAATATTGGAGAGGATAGAGCCTATACAATCGAAATCCACCCTGGGATCACTAAGATCGTGATTAGGCCGAATGGGTACCTCGAGTTCTCTTCGTAAAATGATTTGGAGTTGTATATATGGAGGTTTAGGTTGCTAGATTCCAAAAGGCCGGAGTTTGCTAGCACAATGTTTGTTGATAATGAGTTGATCGTGACGGTGCCAAAGAGGGATGAGGGTAATAAGGGGAATGGTAATGATGGGGAGTTTCCAAAAGGTATGGGAAATAATAACAACAATAATAATGCTAAGCTTATGCTTGCACCAATGTACCAATGTTACGGATACTATACTGAATTTATTACCGGATTAAATTTTGGTAAGGTTGGGGGGGGTGAAGGAGAGGTAGGAGGGAAGGAGGAAGATTTTAAAATTTTTTGAAAATTTTTCAAAAAAGTCTCCCCATTTTTAAAAATTTCTAGTATCGGCTAGTATTTGGCCAATAGTTTGAATACTGGCCAGTACGAGCCTATACAATCTGAAATAGACCGGTATTGATCGGTAGTTAAACCCCATAAGATCTACCCTTTATTTCGTGCTAGTTTCGGTCCAGTACGAACCGGTATTTATAACGCTAGCTTGTACAATGATAAATTACTTATTCAAGTTTCTTTTCTTCTTTTAGCTCTTGTCTTGAATTATGTTCTTCTAGATGTTAGATTGTAAAGTTCTTGGTGCATGGTATTAGGTTTTGTATCCTATCTTTCATCTTATTGAATGAATCAAGCAAGGCTTTTGTTTTAAAGTTGTAGCACATGGATGGTTCTGCGTTATATTTGTAAGCACAAGTCACTATGGTTTTCTCATTAGTTTGTTTCAAACTTTTTGCCTTTTTGTGGAGAAGAGTAGCATAAATCATAGTAATTGTGCTGGAATTCAATAGATTAATGTTACAACTTTGTAATAGAATTCCTGTTTAGTTCTTTGCAGGAAATAAAAAAGAAGAACATAGAATGGACTGTTTGAAGGAAATAAAGAAGAACAAAGAATGGATAGAGAATGTGTTTTATATTTCAAATGTAGAGTTTTCTTAAATACAAAAGTCTTTAACTAAACTTTGAGAGAAACAAGGAAAAGATTAGCAAAATATCAAGACCCACAATACAATATGGTTCCTAACAGATAGAGATAATTAACTAAAAAATGGCAACAACTATTCTAAGACTTGGTCTTCAATTGGACATGTTTCTAAAGCACAATTCTCAACATTTGACTTGTTCAACAACTTCTGAGGCACGATTCTCACACTTCTCCATACCTTTGAAGTTGCAGACTCCCATCTTTTCCTTCACTTCTTCAAACTTGATTCTGGATAAGGCTTTAGTGAATACATTAGCAATTTGATCTTTTGTTCTGTAATAAATCAATGAAACTTCTCCTTCTTTCTGAATATATCTAAAATAGAAAATTTAATGTTTTGTCTTGCAATGAAACCCTGAATTTGAGGAGATTGAAATGGTAGCCTAATTAGCAACAAAGATTTATGTTGATTCTTACTACTTCAAACTTAAATCTTCCTCAACCAGATGACTCGATTTGCTGCAACAGTTGCAGCGATGAATTCAGCTTCTGCAATACCTTGAGCAATAGTTTCTTACTTCTTTGAGCACCAATTAACTACACTCGATCTAAGGCTAAAACAAAATCTAGTTGTGCTCTTCATATCATCATCTGATCCTGCTCAATCACTGTCAGAAAAACCAACTATATGAAATCGATTACTTTTAGCATACTTGATTCCATAATTAACAGTTCCTTTAACATATTTGAGAATTCTTTTGGTAGCTTGCATATGTTCTTCACTTGCACAGTGCATGAATTTGGATAGAAGACTTACAACCTGCACTATGTCAGGCCTATAAGCTATTAGGTACATGAGACATCCAATCAAGCTTCTGTAGAAATTCTCATCCACTTTGGCAGATCCATCATCTCTGCAAAACTTCACTTTTGCTTACATAGGAGTTTCTGCAGCCTTGCAACTCTCCATGTGAAATTTCTTCAAATTTTCTTTGGTATATTTTCTTTGACTGATGAAAATCTCATTTCTCAACTGTCTTATTTCTAGACCTAGAAAACAAGTCACCAATCCCAAATATGTCATCTCAAATTCCTTAAGCATTTCAGGCTTGAATTCATCAATGAGCTCTTAATTGTTTCCTGTAATTAAAAGATCATCGGCATAAATAGAAACAATGATAATGTTAGTGTTTTCACTTCTTATATACAAAGTTGCTTCACTTAAGCTTTTATTGAAGCCTAAGCTTGTCAAATGATCATTAATCCAGCTATACCAAGGTCTTGAAGCCTATTTAAGGCCATATAAAGCTTTCTTTAGCAGATAGACTTTGTCTTATTTACCTTGTACAATAAAACCATCAGGTTACTCTACAAATATTTCTTTTTCAAAAAACCATTTAAAAAGGAGAATTTTACATCTAACTAGAATTTTTTCCAGCTCTTTTAAGCTACCATTGCAAGAAGCAATATGATAGTATCAAGCTTGGCCACTGGAGCAAAAGTCTCTGAAAAATCTACACTAATGACTTGTGCATATCCCTTCACAACGAGCCTGGCTTTGTACTTGTTTACTGACCTATCAGTATTTAGTTTTGTTCTAAAAACTCATTTAACTCCAATGACCTTTCTATTTGGAGGCCTTTTAACAAGCTTCCATGTGCGACTTTTCTCAATCATGCTCAGCTCCTCTTTCATGGTTGAAAGTCATTGTTAATCTTGCATTGCTTACTGAACTCTGGCTGGTTCCATTATTGCTATAATGTATCTTGCATAGATGTTTACAGGTGATCTGGTTCCTTTAATAGGTAGGTCTTCAACATCATCTTCGTTGGGCTGTAAATTGATTGGAGCCTTTTTTCTTTCATTTTTTGAATTCCATTCCCACTTTTCATCCTCCATGAACACAACATCTCTGCTAATTATATTTTTTCCAAATTCAGGCTGAAAAATTCTATAAGTTTAGGAGGAATTGTTGTAGCTTATAAAAATGTCAGGTTTAATCCTTTTATCAAGTTTGTCCATCTTGACCAGTGGCACGTGAGTAAAACACAAACAACCAAATATTTTTAAAATTTTTAGATTTGGTTTAGATTTGGTTGTAACCTATACCATGCCTTAAAAGTAGTCTTCCCATTCACAACTTTTGTAGGAAGCTTGTTTAATAAGAAAACTATCTTGCTTATTGCTTCTGCCTAGTACTCCTTAGGCAAACCTTTCTCATGCATCAAGTATCTTTCCATCTCAAAGATGGTTATGTTCTTCTTTTCACTCACTCCAATTTGT
Source organism: Erythroxylum cassinoides (assembly GCA_027478405.1). Lineage (NCBI taxonomy): Eukaryota > Viridiplantae > Streptophyta > Magnoliopsida > Malpighiales > Erythroxylaceae > Erythroxylum > Erythroxylum cassinoides. Next base: position 59,134,387 of record JANIPM010000231.1, read on the forward strand.
TGTGGAGTATATAAGGCCATTAGTTGATGCTCAATGCCAACTTCCTCACAAAATTTATTGAATTGATTTGAAGTATACTCCTTTCCATTATCAGATCTTAATATTTGAAGGGTACAACCACTTTGATTCTTAATCTATTGCTTAAATCCCCAGAAAATACCAACAACTTCATATTTAAATCTGAGAAACCAAAATCCAGCAAATACGAGTGAAGTCGTCAATAAAGATTATGTAATATTTACTCCCCTTAGGTGAAGGAGTTCTCTGAGGTCCTGCAAGTTTAATGGGTATAAGTTGCAACTTCTTTGTTGCTCTTTATGATGATTACTGAAATGGAAGTCTTGCTTGCTTGCTATATGGGCAAGTCTTACAACTTTATAGTTCTGATTTCAGTTGAGGTAGCCCTTGAGCAAGCTCTTTTCTCTGTAAATTAAACGCTGCAATATGGTGAAAATAGCCCAATCTTTTGTGACAGGTTTTAGTGATACTAGTAACTATGGAATAAGCAGCCCGCTCCTTCTGTAATGGATCAAAAGAAAAGCTCTTGCTATTCATGATAACTTTAAACATTTCTTTATCTGGTGCATTTTTTATCAAGCATTTGATTGCCTTTAAAGATGACTTTGAAGCCTCCTTCAAATAGTTGTCCCACACTTAACAAATTTTGATTAATATTAGGAACAAATAATACATCTTTAATCAATTTTGTACATGAGAGACTTTAAATTGTTATAATTCCATTCCTTTTGACAATAATGTATTCTCCATTAGCGATTTTAACTTCACAGATAATTGATATATCTAGCTCTTTGAAGAGCTCACGATCAAAATTCATATAGCTTGTGCAGCTACTGTCTATAAGCCATTTGTACAAGAGCTATTGGTTGCGAAACAAGTTGCTACAAAGAGTTGGTCCTCCTCTTGTTGGTTTGCAATTTGGGCAACATTTTTCTACTATAAATTGATTTGAGTTTTAATATTTTGGTTTCAAATTTTATGGTGGTGCCCTATTTTTTGACATTTCTCGAACATCTCTTCTCTAGCATTTGAAGGGTGGATGACCATTAATTCCACAATGTTTATAAGGAGGATATTCATTTTTGCTTCCTTTTAGCTGAATCTGACCATGAGGCTTCCTTCTTACTCTTCTTCTTTTCCCCATTTCCTCTTTGGTTTGTTTGCACTTTAACTAATAATGCTCCTTCAATAAAACCTTCAAATTCATAACCCTTCTTTGTTCTTGAGCATGCAAGGAATTCAATAATTCTGCCAAACTAATATTTGACAAATCCTTAGTGTTTTCCAATGAGGAAATGGTTGCTTCAAACCTTTTAGGGACTGTTACAAGAGTTTTATGAACTAATTTAGAATCAGGAAATTTAGAGCCAAGTAATCTTACTTTGTTGGCAATGCTAAGTAATATTTCAGAATACTTTTTTGACAATATTTGAATCCTTCATCCATTGAAGTTCAAATTCTCTAAGAAAATTGAGAACCTACATTCCCTTGATTCTTTCATCTCCTTCAAATTATTTTTTCAAAAAATTCAAAACCTCAAATGCTGATTTCATTGTCATAATTCTGACAAAGATTTCTTGTGAGACTATAGTAAATAACGTAGCTTTAGCCTTGTACTTTCTTGTTTTCTTCTCCTTGCGATTCTTGATATGTGCCATGGTTCGATTTGAAGGCATGGTAGGAACTTTGTAGTCCTTCCCAACAGCTTCCTAAAGATCATTTGCCTCCATCCTAGCTGCGCATACGTGATAGCCCACTCTATTAAAGACAGGTGGTGTAATTACAGTGAAAGGAGATTCTGAATCCATCAAAAAAAAATGTTTCACCGGTCCCTTAAGGAAAGGACTCTGATACCACTTTGAAGGAAATAAAAAAGAAGAACAAAGAATGGATTGGTTGAAGAAAATAAATAAGAAAAACAGAGAATGGACAAATAACGTGTTTTATATTTCATTTATCGAGCTTTCTTAAATACAAAATTCTTTAATTGAAATTTGAGAGAAACAAGGAAAACATAAGCAATATCAGGACCCATAATACAACATGGTTCCTAAAAGACATAGACAATTAACTAAATAGCAATAACTATTCTAAGACCTGGTCTTCAACTGGATAAGTTTTTAAAGCACAATTCTCAACGTTTGACTTGCTTAATAACTTCTAAGACACGATTCCCACACTATTACTTATAGGATTCATCCATATAAGTCTTCCGTGAATCAAAATATATTAAGACATGTTTTAATTATAGAGAACTGACTTAATTACAATATAATTTTGAAAGTAACGGTATCTACTCCAGACAAATAGACATAAACTGTTTAGCTTGCATGTCAACTTCCATACATTGAAGAACTTCTTTTACCCTTCTAAGCTTTTTCTCCTTGAATGTAAAGTTTGGTCCAAAATACTACGTAGCAATGCAATGGCAAAGATCAGCATCAAGTTGTCTCACCTGATCTTTGTAAGATTTGTACAGCTTTTGGATCTGAGAAGAAACAACATCTACTCGTTGATGACTAACGTGATTTTGTTGACTGATTCCATCCAGCTTATAATTAATTCGTGTTAGAATTTTGTTCCATGCTACTCCGTTATTGGTATGTTAGTTGAGAACTTCATCAGTAGGATTAGAAACAAAACTTCCATGAGAAGTTATTCCTGTAGCTCGAACATAAGGGCTAGAAATAATCATATTGGCATCATCAGTGCTTGGCGTAAAGGACGAAAGTCTTCCTCATACGATTGAACCATCGTATAAGGTATAGGAGTGGGAGTTACAGTAGGAATAGGAGGAATTATTGGCTGTGGTTGGAGATTGACTCTAGATAATCTCCGCCTGTAGGTTTGAGCATCTCACAAAGAGATTTCGGCCCGCATCATTCAATAGATTTGTTGGAATCATTATTGGTTGGGTCGGATAAATCGGGCCCAAGTCCAATCTCACGGACCGATCGATTAGTCTCACCCTATAGACTGATTTGGGCTGAATCCACACCTCCACAGCCCATTAGCATGAGGAAGCCTCCCATGCACG
>JANIPM010000231.1:59323782-59334043 GCA_027478405.1 Erythroxylum cassinoides
GATGATCTTTGGTCAGGATCTGAATATATCCTTGATAAGCTCAATTTCCAAATTGAAAACTACAGGATTTTGGTGACGTCAAGATCTGAACTTTCATCATATGATTCCACGACAAGTTGCAGACTCTGAATGAGACAGCTGCGTTGACTCTTTTTCGTCAATCAACATTGCCACAGGGTGCGAATTTTTGCATCTCAGATGAGGATGTCAATAAGGTGCAATTGCAAAACTGTAATCATGAATACGTCTATTTGCTTGTTTTGGTTGATTTTGACTTGCTTGATTGAGTGTAACAAAACTTGCGGAAAATGCTCGTTAAATTAAAGCTGAGAAATTTAGTCCCTATCTAACTCTGCTAATGAGTGTAAGGTTCCTTTTACTTCAATAATTGCTTCAGACTGTCTATTCTTGTTAACTAAGCATAAAGTTAGTGGGTGATCATCCGGGATAAAACAAATTGTGATAGAGGATGTAGTAAAACTCTAGTATAAGCTATGAATCTACATTGTGGATGACTCAAAATGCCGCAGTTTGAGAAATGTTTTTTCTTTTGAAACAATATGTTTATCAGTGGAACTTGGTGCCATGATCCCCTTTAATCTGGATTCTGGACAAAGTTACTAACTTTAATTTATCCCTGCAGATACTGAAAAGTTGTGGGGGATTCCCACTAGCCATTTCAGTGATTGGCAAATCTTTATATCGCATGTCTGCAGCAGAGTGGCACAAGAGAGTTAAAGAATGTTCTAAAGCTTCTGCAATCATGTCTAAGTCTAAATTTGGTATTCTTGAATGTCTTCAAAGCAGCGTGGATGCTTTGGATGAAAAAAGGTTGAAGTCAAGGAGTGTTTCATAGGCTTAGGTTCATTTCCTGAAGACCAAAGGACTTCTGCCACTACCCTTACTGATATGTGGGTGGAATTGCACAAGATAGATGAGGATGATGCAATGACCAATTTGCATAAACTTTGTGATCGGAATCTCGTCGATCTTCTAGTTATGAGGTAGGCTAACGTTAGCTATTACTTTAGTTGCTTGCTGCTATCTGCTACAACTTTATAAAGTCGAAGAGAAACTAACAAGGTGAAACCAATAATCTTGCAAAAGGTTGTGAATATTTACATAAGATGCCAATTTTGAATGAAACTAAAAGCTATCTCTTGATAGTCCCTTTCAGTTGGGTTTTCCTGATGAATTGCCACTTTATTTCACTACAAGTGTGCTTGGTTGTTTGTCTACTTCACAACCTTCACTACGAGTGTGCTTGGTTATTTTTAGCTTTAGATAAAAGCATGAAGGTCAACGTAATGATAAATGAAGTGATCAACTCCTTTCTTTCATCAGGAAAGATTCAAGTGATGTTGACTGATCCTATAATGAGCATTTTGTTAAGCAAAATGACCTACTTAGAGACCTAGCTATCCGTCAAAGCGACTCAGGAAGCATTGAGCACCGGAGAAGAATTTTTCTGGACATCATTGGAAACAGAGTTGAACCAAAGCAGCTGCTCATTGATGCCAACCTGTTATCAATCAGCACATGTTGTTGACTCTATTTTCATTTTACCTGAAAGGTGATATACACACATACTCCTTATGAATTAAAGTTTCTGAACTCTATGGCTTACACAAAAGTATTATATGCGCAGATGAAATGTTCTCATCAGATTGGTCCAGCCTTCAACTACAGGCACCTAAAGTTGAGGCTTTAGTCTTAAACATTCGGACAAAGAACTATTACTTACCTGAGTTCGTGCAAACCATGATTGACCTCAAAGTTTTGATAGTTACAAACTATGGCTTCTCTCCAACTGAATTGAGTAATTTCGAACTTCTTAGCTCTCTGTCCAGTCTCAGAAGAATTAGATTGGAAAAGCTTGTCCTGCCTTCCTCATTACTGTCATCCTTACAGTTGAAGAACCTTGAAAAGATATCACTGGTTATGTGTAAGATCAGACAAGCTTTCAGCAGCATTCCAATCCAGATTTCAAAGGCGATTCCAAATTTAGCAGAGATAATTATTGACTACTGTAATGATTTAGTGGAATTACCTGCTGGATTCTGTGATCTTTTCCAGCTGAAAAGACTAAGCATAACCAATTGCCACAAACTGCGTTCGTTGCCAGAAGACCTAGGAAAGTTGAAGAACATGGAGGTGCTAAGACTCAACTCTTGCATTGAGTTAATAGAGTTGCCAGAATCAATTGGAAGACTCCAAAAGCTAAGAGTTCTTGATATATCTGACTGTTTGAGCATGACAAAGCTGCCAGAATCCATTGGAGGGTTGTTTAACTTGAAAAAACTCTTCATGATAGATTGCTCAAACTGTAAATTGCCCGACTCGGTTATGAATCTTACCCAATTGAAGGAAATCACAGGGGACGAAGAAACCGCTGCTTCATGGCAAATTTTCAAGCCTTTCCTGGAAGATTTGGAAATAAAGGTGCAAAGAGATTTCAACTTGAATTGGCTCCGCTAGTACAGTGTTTCTGATTTAACCTGGTTTTGTTGCTGGATCATTTAATTTCAATATCATTCCCACTTTTACTTTCAGAATGTCTCGAAAAGCTTTCAACCAAATTATATTTCTTGATTACATTTTCATGAATAATTTTCGAAAGTTGCAATAGATCCTATTAATATTCGGGAGAACATGCGAAAAGAAGGGAGATAATCACTTATGTTTTATGGTTATATCTATAATTGAGATATTACTTTTATACCGTTGGAATCATGTTTAAGATTTAAACTTGAAAGAAGAAATAAAGTTATTTGCCCTTTCAATTAGCTAACTTGTTCCATATTTAATTGTTTTTAGTACGAATTAACATTAGGAAAGTTCTTTTGCCAAAAAGACTGCTTTTTACTGGATTAGAAACTTCATTGAATTGGTAATAGTCATATCCTTCCCTAATTTTTGTAAATTCTCTTATTTCTCTCCCTCTTTATGTAATAGATCACTATTTGGAAAGAAGTCTTCTTGATAAATCCATCCTTTTGACCAGAGTTGGAATACCGAATGATAGAGTTCAGTGTTTCGTACCAATCAAAAGAAAATCTTGGAAGTCTAATCATGTTCAAAATTTTGCTCCATACCGATTTGCTATATCCACACTCAAAGAACAGATGATTTCTACTCTCAATTACTTGTTTACATAAGACGCATAGTAGATCGTAACTTCTAAATCAACGATCATTAGCTCTCAATCTATTTTTTATAACGAACCACAAGAAAATGATAGATTTAGGACTCAATACCTACTTCTATACGGTTTCAGCCCACAGGACTAACTCCATTGGTGCCACCAATAAATTATGAGACGATTTATTATTGAATATTCCTCTAACATGTACAATCCATATTACCTTGTCCTTCCTTTGTAAGGTAGGCAACTTATTTAAGTAGTTTTCCAACAATTGAAAATGCCTAAAATCTCGGATCCTAACCTTTCCTGTAAGAGATTTGTTTCGAGCAAGAAGTGGAAATTGAGGGTATTAATTAGCAAAATTATGGCCCAGTACTGTTTACAAAGGCACATTATATCATTGGGAAATTATTGATTCAGGTCTACCAAAATATGGAATATTCGAACAACCTGACAGGAATATCCGCCGAGTTATGCGATTTTGTTACGCTAAAGAAATTGAGCAGCAATAATCGCCGTGTCCTATTTACTGCACTGCCAAATGAAACCAGCAGCTGGATTCAATGAAACCAGCAGCTGTATTGATTCAGAGGTTTGGCCTGGATTCAATGAAACCAGCAGCTGTATTGATTCAGAGGTTTTCAAGGCCAAGTTCTCGTCTGGCACAGTTCCCAAGCACACCTGAGCAAATTAGGAACTGTTGAGGCTACAATGCTTGGGAATCAAGAAGTTACCAGACGAGAACAGCAAAGCTACAGTCCTTGAGGACATTGCACATGCTAGGATGCAGTAAGAAGACTAGGAAGTAGCCGCCAACAGTAGTGGATCTTAAGCATTTGCAGCTGGTGTCGTGTGATGATGAAACAGTTTGCTTTCGGGAACCTATTTGTAAGTTACTTGGAGAGACAAACACACTTTAAACACTCATTTCTAATTAATTTGGTTCTTAAAAAATGTTTGAGCACCTTAATTGTTACACTTTTTGTTCTCTTTATCAGAAGCACAGGAAATGCGATTTTTCCATGATGCGTAGCTTCTTATCACGAGTGATAAACGCATAACAAATGTAATGCAACTCTAGATTCCTATCTCATAGAACAACAAATACCAAAGAGACGAGTAGTCATGGAGTTAAAAATTGAACAAAAATGATGGCTAAGAGAAATAGGATGCAAGGTTCAAGCGCCAAAGCCTTCTAAATGTACTTGGAATCATGATTTGGGTAAGGAATGCAAGCCAGTGCCTTAGATGACTTACTAGAAGTCGGAAATGGGAAGCGACAGAATACAAAATGGAATTACGGGACTACAGGGGATTATCTTTAATGTTGACCATCTTTTGGGAGCGTAGGATGAGAGAGGAAACAGCAAATATCACCTGCTTGTCAAAACAAATGCAAAGAAGGTAGCAGCTGCCAAATACAGAAAAAGTTAAAAGAGGCACGATTAGTAGTGTAGGGCAATACATAATTGCCAAAACAAAACATGCAACAGAAGTCATTGTACAAACGCAGAACTGATAAACAGGACCTTTCACCACATTGAACTCGGTGGATATCCGGCTCCGAGAATTTGTAACAACAGTTACCTACTATTCACGCAGCAAGATACAAAAGCTTCATACTGTAGAATATGACTTTTAAGACCATATATGAAAATTTCGTATTCCTTGCCTATACCTACCACATTCTGCGACATGTCTCTCTGCAGGTATGACTTTAATTCCCCCATATGCCCCAAGATTACATCTCGTGTAGACATGCTATCGTTACATTGCATACACTACCTCGCCACTGCTATCGATATCAATCTCAGATTCAGAATCCAAGTCCTCCATGTCATCATCCATGTCGAAGTTGTCCATCATGTAACTATTGATGCCAAGGGCCCCAGCTGGCGGTATTGTAGCCTCAGAAATTATCTGCATTATAGCATCAAGGCTTTGCGTGGGTTGATCAGATTCTTCAAATTGGTTGCCCATTGTCGCTTCATCCATCAGATCTGCCGGAAGATTCTTCAAAAACCACCCATGGTTCTTGATTTCTGGGATGCTAATTCTCTGTTGCACCAAATATCCAAAAGAAGAAACCTTTAATCACACATACCAGCAAAAGATCCTAGTGGACTTGCTAAATATGCATAAGATATACCCACGTGGGAACAGATTTTGGGGTAAAGTGCAACAATTTGGCATATTATTTGCCATTCGATAATCCAAACCACCCCACAGTTATGTCATAAATTCAAAATTACTTAAGAAACGTGTTACTCACTGCTGCAGGATCAGCTACAAAAATTCTTGAAATCAGGTGGCGACATTCAGGGGAAATTTGTACCACTTCTGGAATAGAATACTGCACGTTAAGAATTCTCTGCACATAACCAACAATAACATTGATCTTCTCCATATCATATCTACATAATCAGGTATAACAGTGAAAACATATAACATACCTGAATCGTTTTGCGGAAATCCTTTGGCTCATCAGGATCCTCAAAAGGATAAGCTCCAACCAGCATCACATACAAGGTTACCCCACATGACCATACATCTGCAATCTGCCATCATAATAAGATATAAAAACAGCATTTCAGCCATCTACCAAATTCAATTATAAAAATTTACATATTTCATATCGAGTAAAAATTTTATTCAACATTTTCCCCTAGGGCATCAAACCATTAACCAAGTATATATTTCCATAGAACAGATCTTCCACCAGCATGAAGACGGAAGAAGCTGTTTTGTGAAGTTACCAAGAAGCATGTGCGGTGGGTATGACCTCACAATTCCAGATGGTTATTCAGTCAAAAGAATCCCTCATTTAGAATCAGAGTGGCAGAGCAATCAGCCAAATTTGATATCTAATTATGCATGCAGAAAACAAGTCACCTTGCCATCATACTCTTGCTTCAACAACACCTCTGGAGCGATATATGCAGGTGTTCCCACAGTTGATTTTGGCTGTGAATGAAGGACTAAAGACTGAAAAAACATCCATATGGACACATGAGAAAGCAGTAATGTTTAACTGAAAAGCTAAGCAAGCTGGAAAACAACTTGTAAAGCAACCAACAACAATCACAATAACTAATATAGCAAGAGATTAGTAATACCTTAGAATACCCAAAATCACAAATCTTCAAACGAGGAGCTGGACTTCCATCCAACAGAGTGTTTTCCAACTTCAAATCACGGTGAATTACTTGCTTCATCAACCAGCCAGCATAAGAAAGCCAAATCAATAATCCAATATAACTACCTTACATGGCCATATACAGGAAGGAAAATAAAACTGATTAATGTACCATGGCATGGCAATAGCTGACTCCAGATATAAGTTGTTGAAAGAAGAAGCGAGCCTGAAACAAAATCCAGATTCAACTAATTGTGCAAAGCAGCAAGACAACAAAGAAAAAGGTGCCCATGAGATTGATACACAAACCTCATCCTCACTAAAACGTCCAGATCCAGCATTGCATATTCGCCCAAATAGCTCCCCTCCAGATGCATATTCCATTACAATGGCAAGATGGGTTGGTGTTAAAATGACCTGAGTAGAATTTAAAATAAAAGTCGCCATAAAGATTAAGATCATTTCTGCCCAAAAAAAATCGAATTGTCCAAAAAAAAAACCAACCTCCTTAAACCTCACAATATTAGGATGTCTCAGAGATCTATGATTAATGATTTCTCTTTTAACATTCTCATCAATCTGCACCATAAGCGCAAAACAAGCCATCTATAAGCATTAGAGAATGAAACTAATCCCAATATGAAACTTATTACTAGAAGCAGAAAGAACAATATAATAAAAGACATTTGTGAATTGAAGAAACTAGAACAGAAAAAAGATAAAGATCAACAAAACCCTAAGCTGAAAAATCTCAATCTAACAATTACATTCCCTATCCCTAACCTGCTATTTTTCCTTTACCATCCTAGGAGCAATTTTTCATTGAAAATCTACAAATCTCAACCATTAAAACTCCATTTTCATATTTTCCAAAAAGAATATAATCAGAACTTACCAAAGAAAGAATATTCAACGGCTGAGTAAATTTCGTAGCCTCTTTACAAAAGAAAAAAAAAATCGTACCTTTAAAGCAATAATTACCAAATGGTCTCAACAATAACAACTTTGGATTACTATCGCATCAATTAAAGAGTCGAATGGCATAAGGGGGTTTTCCTTTGTTAAAAATCCACAGACATGAGACAACATACTAACAAAAGAAATGCAAGTTATGCAACATGATAGGAAGCTTTCTACGTTACGCTTCGAATTCAGTTTTTAGAATACGGATATCAATCGAAGGTCCTATGCCAGCTAAACTCAAATTGCCACGCTTCTTAGCAGTCAACTTCGAAATCCATTAATGAGCAGACATTAAGCTCAAAACGCAATAAATTAGTTAAACCACACAAGAACAACTGAAAAGAAGCTAATAAAACCACTGATTACACAATAACTAAATCAAACAAACTACAATTTTTGAGGGAAAGGAAAAGCAAAAGTCTGCAAAAGACCCAACCAAAAGACCGAACCTTATCTCCTCTCTCAATATACTTAACAGCAACAAGCTCCTTGGTAACCTTATCTCTCATGAGTCTCGCGACGCCGAAGTTACCGGAGCCGATGTCTCGGACGAAATCGTAGCGGTCACTGTCATGCATGATCGGCATGTCCATACAAGGCCCAATGGCAATCGCCGGATTCCGATCCATTTCTATTCGCAGGTTCCAAACTCTTTTCTTGGCACTTAAGAGTTAAGACTCGATGATCACATTAGAGACATAGAAAACGACCTCGTATATCTCGTCACCGATGCATCAATCAGTAAAACGGTTACACGAAACTATAGAATCGCTGACTCTGAGCGTGTCCAGACAGTCGGTTCCAAGCTCCCCTTCGGGTGTGTCGGAGAAATTCCTGAACGGCGATGAGGCTACGGCAGTGATAATGACGCCCACGGAGATAATTACTATAAGGGAAGGAATGAGACAAAGAGTAACCGACATAGTCTTCTTGGTCCGATAATTTGACTTTTGTTGTTAAATGACTTAAGTGCCCTTGGCTTGTCGCGGAGTAGAGGTGACTATCACGTGAATGGGAAATAATCGATAAAGCCTCACGTGCTAGGAATCTATTAGACGTACGGCTCTGATCTAATCAGGGATGGAGATAAGGTGGACATCAAGGTATAGTGTTGGATTACTGGAAGACGTTTTGGTCATTTTCTAGGCATTGTCCATCTTTGGAACAGAGCCTTGGGAATAAAAGAAAGCAGGTTCTGTCTGACTTTGTGGAATGGATTAGTTTAATATACAAAAAGTAATAATTATCTCATCGTGACTCCACAAATCTGGACCGTTCACTTCTAAAATTAATGTTTTAAAAATTGGATTGGTGACTGAACCGGAGAAGCAACTGATTTAAGGGTTATGGTTTAACCGAAATTTAACAGTGGTCGAACCGGTGACTAATAAATATATAAATTTTATTTTATACATTAGATATATAAAATAATTTTTAAACATACTATTTAATTATTTATTTATCTAATTGTAAACTTAACTTAAACCTTCAAACTTTAAAATATACAATTTTTTTAAAAATTCGCCAAATACAACACAAAATAAGATAACAAAGCTCACTAGTTATATTTCATTAAAAAGATTAAAAAAAGATCACTAATCATAATATTCATTCAAGTTCAAATCATCAAAATTAAGGCATTTTAAATGGACCGGTCGGTTCTTTCTTTCATCGGTTCAACGGTTTTTACCAGTCCGATCGTAAAATGAACGGGTCAATCATTCATAAAAAATGCGGGCTAAATCGGACCGTTTAATGCTCCGATTTACCGGTTCTCCGGTCCGACCGACCGGTTCGGTCCAGTTTTTAAAACATTGGTTGAAACTTGTTCATTGAGTATGCTTTGATGTTTTAGCCATAACATTTTCTCTAGTTATCCAAATGAGGTGATTATTAATTGGGATTAAACTAGAGAAATAGGACTACAAATTATTCGATGACATAGAGTTTTAATTCAGTATATAATAATTTCAATTTTTGGATAGAAGTTGAGCACATAATATTGTTACAATATAAGAATATTTTGAAAATGTTTGAGATATAACTTTCAGATTTTCAAACCAAATTGAAAGATTTTGGTGTCATTAGAAAATTAAGACAACGAGGAACATTTATTGAAAAGGAAGTGTAATCAAATTCCTTCTAGATTTTGGAAGGATTTAGTTAAGGAGTTAGAAGTATAAGATGTTAGTTTTAATAGACATAAGGGGTAAAATGGGAAGGACCCAATAAATGAAGAATAAAATGGGAAAAAGACCAAATAAATGGGCTTAAAGTAAGAAAGAAAGAGAGAAGTCGTGAGAGGCCAAAAGAAAGAAGAAAAAACATGGAAGAAGAGAGGAGAAGAGAGAGAGTTTGTGAGAGTGTGCAAGAGAAGCTTGGAAGGAAGAAGAAAGAAGAAGAAATCAAGCTTGTCAAGGTCGGGTAAGTTCATCTTTTTCTTCTTTCTTTGTTAGAGAAGGAGTTAGAGAGGGAAAGAGGTTTTGTGTAGAGAATGAAGGGTGTGTTGGAAAAAGATGATTTAAGAGAACCCATTTGATTTTAGGGTTTCTAAACTAGGTTTTGGCTTTTCTAACCTAGATGGACTACGACTAGGTTAGGTTTGAGCTTGATTTGTGTTAATTGAATTTTTTTATTACGGAAGTTTAGGGGAAATTCCATTTGAATGTGGATTGAATGAGAATTTTGGTTAAGTTAGGAAATCAAGAAAACTCTATTAAGAGCAAGAGGAAGGGTACAATTGAGTTTGGATTTTCAAGCAAAATAAGGTGGGTAATTTATTTATAGTTGTTGTGTAATATGAGCAAAATGACTTGTATATGTATTGTGTGCTAAAATGGCTTGTTTTAAATTGGTTGTGATCTAGAAAACGCATTATGATGTATGAATTTTTGATAAAATTTAATTGTGAGTATGATCATGCTATGCCTTGGAATTGTGTCATGGCATTTTGATTAAATGGAAAGAAGAAAAAGCATGAGAATATGAACTTGTGATTGATTGAATTGAGCATGAGA
>JANIPM010000231.1:59336940-59354699 GCA_027478405.1 Erythroxylum cassinoides
CTCTGCCAATTTAAATTTGCTTCCAACGCTGCCCACGTGAAGCTCACCTACTGTGTTGATTAAAAATTTGCGACGTCATCCTCTTGATTTTCCACATCATGCAAAAATTATAATTCCCTACAAGAAAATATTAAATCAAATTAAGTCCTGATAATTGCATCAACAAGAGGAATAAAAAGGGATAATTAAAACGTAAATATTGGACAAATATGCACTTATCAAAAGAAGATGAAGAATACAACTCATGTAGCCTTAATAGTAACCAACGGGAAGGTAATGATAAAGCCCTGTAAATTTAAAGGTAAGAAACTTAAATTTCCTCCACATGTAGATATTGGTCAATCTATTGTTAGTAGAAGTCTTGTGGATGTTATAAAGACTGTAAGCTTGAGGTGTTTCTTCTGTAAAAAGAAACATAAAAAGCTAGAATGCCAGAAATATAAAACATGGAAAGAAAGGTAAGAGCTATCATGTAACTCTTTGACTTATATGATACGTGAGTCTAATCTTGTTAAGTTCTAGGTGGCTAGATAGTAGAGCCTCTAATCATATTGCCTCCACAATAGAGGGATTCATATGAATGAGGAAGCAGAATAGAGATAAGGAAAAATTGATGGTGGCAAATAATGAAGAAGTTGATGTAATCTCGGTATAGGATATTTGTTTGAACCTTGATAAAGGGTTTAAGTTTGTATTATATGACATGCTTTATATACTGTCTTTTAGATGAGATTTGATCTTTGTATATGTTTTGGATAAATAAGGTTATAGTTTTGTAATTGAAAATTTCGTTGTAAAGTTATCTTTCAATGCAAAATATATTAATACTGCCTTCTTATTATATAGCTTATGCATAATGTGTCTTGCCTCTAATGAGATGTATGCTTCTTCATATATTATTAAACAAGTTATTAGAAAGAGATCCCTAATAAAAGAGAAGTCATACATATTATGGTATAAAAGGTTAAGTCACATCTCAATGAATAGATTAGACAAATTGGTTAAGAATAACATTCCTCGAACTCTAGATTATAATGGCATAGAAATATATGATGACTATTGTAGGGGTCAGTTGACTAAAATAAAGAAAAAGAAGTCAACTCATTTTTCTAGCTTATTAGAGCTTATACATATAAATATATATGGACTTTATAAAGTTACATTGTGTAATTCAAGATATTTTCTAGCATTTATTGATAACTATTCTTATTATGGATATGTGTTCTTTCTCAAAGCAAAGTCTAAAATTTTTAAGAAATTCAAGATCTTTAAGGCTAAAGTTGAAAATTGGAATTAAGATTGTCAAATCTCATCGTCGAGGTAACTATTACAGCATAATAGGGTTTTAGGACATGAAAAAGGTTCATTTGCCAAACATGTAGAATCATGTTGAATAGTAACTCAGTTCACTATGTTATGTAGTCTTGAGGAAAATGGTGTGGGCGAAAGGTTGAACTAATACAGAGACAGGAACACATACCCATACAAACTGAGGTCTTGAGGTATAAGAGCATACTAAACCGGTTCAATTAAGAGATCCATTAGAGTGATATAACCTACTATCTCTTCTAATTACACAGTCTATTTAGGTGAACAAGACTATGATATTAGACATGTAGATCCAGTTACTTTTATGTAAGCTATTTCTAGACTTCATGCATATTTATGGTAAGATGCAATGAGGGATGAGATACAATTCATAAAGCATAATAAGGTATGAGAGCTTTTATATTTACATCATAACTACAAACATATCAGTTATAAATAGATTTATAAGACCAAAAGGACTCTCAGGTTAAAGTTGAGCAATTTAAAGCCTGGTTAATTGTCAGATGGTTCACCAGAGAGAAAAGATTAGATGTTACCTTTTCTCTTGTAATCTCTAAGGACGCATTTAAAGTGATTATCATAATAATGGCTCGTTATGATATGGAGCTACATTGGATAGATGTCAAAACTACTTTCCTGAATTGAGACCTTTGTGAGAAGGTCTATATGGGACAACTTAAAGGATTTCAAGAATAAGATAAAGTTGATATGGTTTGTAAATTGAGAAAATCCATATATAGTTTGAACAAGCTTCCAGACAATCGTACTTACAGTTTGATGATGTCATTACCTCATTTGCCTTTGTGAAAAATAAAGTTAAAAGATGCTTGTATTACAAGGGTGGGAGAAAGGTCAATTTTATACTTTTATATATAGATGATATCTTTCTTGCATTAAATGATTTGACCATACTGCATGAGATTAAACAACTTTTGGCTAAGCATTTTGACATGAAGAACCTTGGTGAGACATCTTGTGTCTTAGGTATTCAGATTCACTGAGACAGATCTTAAGGCTTGTTGGATCTTCACATAGAGCATATATTGAGTGGGTGTTGCATAGGTTTCATATGACTGATTGTAACCCTATTGCAGAACCTGTCTCTCATGATGAGAGATTTTCTTTGGCACAATGTCCAAAGAATGATACAAAAAGAGAGGATATGAAAATGTAACTTATTCTAGCGCAGTAAGTAACATGAAGTATGTCGAGTATGCATTAGATTGGATATTGCATTTATTGTTAGATTGCTGGGTGGATATATGACTAATACGGGTATAAAATATCGGAATGCATTTAAATGATTTTTGAGATATCTTAAAGGAACTACATATTATATATTGGTATTCAAGAAAGTCAACAGTTTAGATCTCATAGGTTATACAAATTTAGATTTTGCTATGTCCTCAGATGATAAGAAGTCCACATTATGGTACATTTTTATGTTAACAGATAATGCAGTACTGTAAGAGAGTGTCAAGCAAACATTAGTAACTTCCTCAACTATACATGCAGAGTGTATGGTATGGTATAAGGCTACTTCACTAGTGGTTTAGCTCATGAACTTAATTTCTGAGATGTCTGTAGTTGATTCAATTGTTAGACTCATACAGTTATATTGTAATAATCTTTCTTCTATATTGTTCAGTAACAATAATAATAACATCATAGGTCTAAGCATTTGAAGGCAAATATATGACCATGAAGGAATTAATACAAAAAGGTGACATTGAGGTGGAGCATTTAGAGACTGAGCAATGCTTGCTGATCCTCTGACTAAAGGACTTCAACTTTTTTTTTCAGACAAGTGTATAATATGGGTCTATTGAAGTCCTTAGACACTGTTAGTTAAGAATTGTTGTATTTTCTCCTGAAACAATTGTACATATTTCATGCGTTATGACAGTATATTTTTATTCATATTGAAGATCTTCTTTTTATTCTCAGTCCTATAGTTTCTTGTATACATTATCATAATATAAGTGAAAGTCTTAAGATCTGTGTCAATCTTAAGTATTTTAAAAGTCATTAGACATATATATAGATTGACTTTAAGTCTATGTCTTCAGGACACATACATATACATACAAAAATCTATAGATTTGATAAGATATAAGGGATATAAGTATTTGATCTCATAAATGTTTTCTTTCATACAGTTTTGCATTCAGTCAGAGAAAACAAATATCTCTTATTTAAAATAAAATTTGGATAAATTAAGATTGACAAATGGAACAATGATACATTTCAGATTATACAGGTATAATTGTAGTCTATCACACTCCATTTTCTCATTTATGTTAATGAGATGTTAGATATGCATGATTGTATTGAATCTGTATTGCATATGACACATGCATTTGATATTATTCAGTATTGAAAGCCTTATAGAACCGAATGATGGATTTTTATTATCTTTGGATCAAATGTTTTAAATTGGTCGACCTTTACATTAATTTTACTTAACCACTTTTCCTGTTTTTATTGTATTTACAACTATTGTAATTAATATTTGTCCAAAAGGAAGAATGTTAGTGATTTTTAATTAAATAATACTTAATTACAGATCGTTTATAAGAGTTAAGAAAATTAAATTTGATCTAAAATAAAGATAATAAAGAAGCTCAATAAAGGATCTAATTGTTAGAGTAGTGTTATAAAGGCAATTACCTTTAGCACTTTTGTACAATCTTTATTTTGATTAATAAAGTGAAAGGCAATTTTCATTAATTTAATGTTCATTTATTTATAAATTGATGCTGTTCTTAAATCAAATTAATGAAGTCCATAATACAAAACACAGTATAAAGGAAATTATGATGAGATCATGATAATGAGATTCCTATAATGTGAAATTATGTTAGTATCTAAATTATCTTTAGTCATAGGATTAATGAGACAGGACATTGTTAATCCGAATAGACTAGCACATGTTATATTCCTTGATTTGATCAAGCAATGGATGTCATAAGCTGTAAGCATAAGATGTTTAGAGTTAACATGTGGATGCTTATGAAGAGTAGTAAGTACATCGGATGACCCACTATGAAATTATTATATGGATGATCTATCAAATGTCAGTGATTAATCTCATCATAACAATAGTGCAAATATTCTTAGACTTGAGTTACTCAAGGATATCTTGGATACTGATCAAGTGATTTGACACCATTCTTTGTTGCCTCAAGATGAGGTCGCTCATAGTGTGGTGATTGGGTATAACTATTAGTATTCGAAGATAATTGGGTCGCTAATAAAGTATTCACCACTCCTGATAGATGGATATGATACCCACGGCCTCTTATAGGGGTCATTACTTGAGAGTTTCTGGCCAAAGCAATTATGTGTCATGAAGAGAGTCTTTAATGATATATAGAGTAATGAGATCTTCATGACAAGAATTAACATTACTTTGATTAGATCTAACACAGTTAGTCTAGTAGGAGTTGACACATAGCCCATACTCTGAACCAAGTGGGGTATAGGATGGTGACGGGACGAATTGCACAGGAATTGACTATGAAAAGGTTCGTAAGTCGGATAATTAACTATCGAAGAGTTCGAGCATTAATCCACTTACATTTTGGTAAATTGACATCATGAAAACCTTCATTATTTGCTCGGATTAAGGGTTAATTCAAGTGACCAAAATAATTATGAACCTAAGAGTCACACGCATAAAAGATCGAATGAAAAATAAAGTGTGCATGGTTTTCATTTAAGCAAGTCACGATCGTGACTGACTTAATAACAGGTGGCACAAAAGTGCGTTTTTCACTTATGTACACACGAATTTTTTAGCCAAAAACACACTTAATAAAGAGGCTAAGGGGAGGATCCAGAAGAGTTCCAGAAGTTGAGATGAATGATCTTGAGATTTGTTTATGCAATTTTAAACCATTGTTGCATGAGATTAATTACATGTAACTTGGTCTTAATCTAACTCTCACTTGAGCATGTACTTGAACTCATATTGTTTGATGCTCTAATCACCCTTATACACTGATTTTTCTTCATCTTTACATGCTCTCTAAAGGCCAAGGAAGGTATTTAGTGTTTGTTACAACCCAAAGAAGAAAAAAATTCAAGAAATGAGAAGTATTTGCAAGGTACTTATGCTGTAATTTCATGCTTTTATAATCTATTTATATATGCACATAAATTCTGTTTTTTTTTAGATGTTGTGGGGTTGGAATTTTGACTCCGACACTTCCGCTGCCTTGCCATGTATGTGATGCATGAACTCATGGCTCTCCAATACTAATTAAAGGGTTGAAGTTCAGTGAGAAAAATAAGCCCTAATCAGTGTTTGCTGATTATTTATTAGGCTTATAGCGAAGAAGCCTAATAAAGTTACAATAAATAAGTGCTAAGATCTTCTACTGCTTACTTAAGTAAGTTCATGGACATTCGGTTTCTCTGGCTTGTTAAGATGTTCATATATTAAGAAAGATGTAGAAAGATGTTAACAATATAAAAATATACAACTTTTATAAAATTTGGTCGAAAATTTTGAAAGTTTATTCATACGATATCGTTCAAGCATGTATTTTTCACATTATAAGTTTAAATTAGTAGTGTAAGTTTATAGTTGATCTTGAGTTCATAATTAAAATTTGTGTTATGACCAATAATTTCTTCCACCACTTTTAAATTTTTAGTATTATAACATTGGTTCTTTCCCGACGTGTCAAAAAAAAAGAAAAATCGTTATAAATAAAACAAAGAGCTCTATATTTCTTCTTCTCTCTTCCCAAGAAAGCAATTATAAGTGAAATTGCGGTCGGAAACCACATTTTCCTATCACTAGAGCACACATTCCTATCTCTGAACAACAAAATCAACAATAATCTACCAATAAAATTTTGATGAGTATTACGAATAGTTGAACAGACAAGTATTGCACAACACTGAAAGCTAAACTGAATCAGCCATCTTGTGGTCCCAAGAAAAGTCTTACTGGGCCATTGCACATCGTTGTCATAATCTCTAGAAGCCGAGACCAGATTCTCTGGTTCACTTGGTTCACTTTTTGTAGACCAATTCTGTGCCATTTTATCTGACTCATTCATTTATGTGGGTCCTACGTAAATAGATGGGTCAGATGGAGTGGCACAGAATTGGTCTACAAAAAGTAGGCCAAAGGATCTGACGCCCTAGAAACCAACCTCGTTTTGAGTTCATCAACAGACATATTATTAACACAATACAACAATGGCAGGAAGAGCTCATCTTTCGATTGTATTCACTCAACTTCCACTATCTTGACATATGATCAAGCTCATATTGAAGAATTCCAACAACGGCTTGGTATTTAGCAGGATAGGATAATGGTTTACCAGAAGAGAATGGGCAAGACAAGGAAGAACGTATTGGAATTTGCACTGGTTTGATAGCCGAAATTTTCTTTGCGCGAGCTTTCCTTGGAGGCCACAATAACCCTTGCTCATTTTGGTATAAAGTAACTGAAAATAACATAAACCCTAAAGGCCGACTCATGTCTAACGTCTCGCGTAGGTAAGGTATTATTACCGTCAAGTTTACGATTCACAACAGACTGAAATGCTTAAAACAAACCGAACGATTTTGGTTTTAACTTTTAATCACGTAATGAGAGGATGGTGACATTGACTATCCTGGTATCAACTTCCAATCTCTGACGAAATTCTTCTGCAAGCATGCGAGTTTTAAACCTATGAAGACAACCATCAAACAAAGCATTTGGTGCGAAAAGATCCGTTTAAACATTACAGTAAAAGGGTTGTATTGTTAAACGTGAAGATGCTCTTCATTGATTAGCAACAGATGTTCGACTTACCGTAACTACAATCTGTTAAATCATGGCCCATTCCCCAATTTTACCATTGAAATAACAACCTCGAAGAACCTTAGACAATATGTTATTAAATCTGAATGACTAAACTGAAAATTCTAAAAAAAGTATATAAATGACATATTTATTCCTCATCAAGCATATGTGTTTATGGTTATATGATAAAGGTACATCAAGATACAATGATTGAGGCTTCACATTTTTTATCAAGTTTAACTCAATTTGATTCAAAATTAACAAATTTGGCTCAATTTAACTGAATTTTAGGTTGAATTTGAGTCCAACTTACTTAACCTGAAATGTAAATAACCATAAATAAAACGAGGTCATTTCATTATTTTCAAATTACATCAAATAATTTAAATTTAGGAATTAAAAAAATTCAAACCTCCAGTGTACAGTACACAAATCCTCAAGTCTGAAAATCAAATTCAAGTCCATGTTGCCCACGTCAAGGAAGCATTGGGCCTGTGCCAGTTACAGGGCACAAGTTGATCCACAATTTGCATTCATGAGACCTGCAGCCATGTGAATGGATCTTTAGGGTAGAGTTCATGCTCTAGAAATTTCCAGGGAGCCCTCTCTTCATCAGCTAAATTGAAGCTGGATCCCCCGTGCTCAGGCAACATCGGGCTGCTAGGAATTGCTAGCAACTCAGCATATTATAATGTGCTATTATATAAGCTCTGGTTGGAGTAGTAGGTTTTGGAACTTTTACAAAGGTGACATACTTTGTTGTGTCATTTAAACACCCATTCTGTAATCCTTACAATCTCTAATCAACTTTGAATCTCTGTATGTGATGGTGATACAAAAACTAATTGATGGTTTACGTAATTTATGAATCAAAGCTCAGAAAGGATTGTGAAAGTTGTAAATACATCCAACTCATTTCCAATGCGCCGTGAGTTGAGTCAGATATATGGCTCCGACTAACGGCTCTTCATATGCAGCGTTAACGCCATTAATGAAGTTTGTCGTGACTGAAAAAGTGAAAAACCATAATTGGGACCCACCTCATCCATGTTATGAATGCCGATAATACAACAACACAAGATATTTGAGCCCCACCCTATGTCAATAACACCGCATATGTAACTTGGGACCAACTGGCAAACTTTTGATTTCGATACTAAAACGTAGATAGCATTGACAACTAATCCGTTGTCGTCCAGCGGTTAGGATATCTGGCTTTCACCCAGGAGACCCGGGTTCGATTCCCGGCAACGGAAGTTGTTCCTTTTTGACGCTCCGAAATGGTTTCCACCGATGGCTATTGAAAAATATTTTGGGTAAGTATTCCCTCTCAAGACTTTTTAAGAATTGAACGGCTGAGGAGAATTTGAAGAGCCTTTCTATCTAACCAAACATTGTCTTTACAGAAAAGGCATTCAAAAAGCATCCCTTTATTCAAGAACCATTAATCATATCATCCAATCCCAATTAAACTCATGGTCGAAGCAGCCTGAATTTATTCCAGAATTTATGCCATGTTCCAGACAAATTAACCTGAACCCCAAAACCTGACAATTGCTGCAGATACCGACAGGATAACAGTAACCTGGAACCCCCCAAGCATTTACATGAGGATTAACAATCGTACATAAAAGTGAGGACCAGACCCAGCGAAGCAAGATTATGCGAAATCTAGACAAATGTGGTGGTTCAAAATGATTGTCCTTTTGTACATTGAAAAAATAGGTGTCTAGTAGCCTCTTCTTTTTCTTTAGATATGACAATGAAAATATCTTATATGTAAACATAATTTTCATGATTTAAAAATTTACTTAATTCACAAATATTCAATTATGATCATAACTTTATTTTATACAAAAATAGAGTTTATGAATATCAACTTTTTCCAAATTTTAGTTATGCGAAAACGATTTTCAATAATCTCTTTTTCTTAATCCATCTCTTTTTTTAAACTATTTTTACTCACTTTCTTTTGTAATAGTCTCATGTAAGAAGACAAAACTTATTATCTTAAGCGAAAACAGAATTCTAATCTCTTTAATAAACTGGCAACCAGTTATTAATTTTAAAACTCCTCATCATAATTGGCCAAAAGCTCAAAGACACATTTATTAAATTATTAAATCCTTTAACTATCTTTTAATGCATGAGTCAATTAAATGAATTATTTCTAATATTCTCTCACTTGACTCATGTGACTTTATGTATTGTATTGAACTAATATTTAAGAAATTATAATATACAATAGTCACTATTCACATACATAGGTATCATCAGTAATCATAATCAAGTATCAAACTAATAAAAGTCATAAAATCCATATATTATTAATTCAAAATACTCCCTTCATGTATCACTATACTAGCCCTATTACTTAATCATCATTATAAATGGGAAGTAAATAATGAGATTTATCATTCAGTTCTATTTTTAATATCATACATTGCAATAAAATTTATAAAGAGGAAAATAGAAACTTTAGAAAGAATGCATTAATGCATAAAGAGTGTCTAATATATAATAAGAGTTGATATAATAGTATGTCTAATAGTCATAAGCACACATAATATCCATATTCTTTACATGATCAAAAAATATTTTGGGCAGTAACCCCTTCATTGAAGGATACGATAAAGTATTTCAGTTCCATATGTTTAGCATCTTTGAAATACTTGACGTTCTTAGAGAATAAAGCAACTGTAGAATTATAACAATAAATTTTTAATGACCTAGCTATATTGTCGACAAGCTCAAGCTGTAAAATAAAATTATGCAACTATTTAGCCTGAATCATGGTCTCAAAACATGCCATAAACTCAGCCTGGATAGTGGATGTAGTAGTAATTACATAATTTTGTGCACTCTTCCATGAGATGGCTCCTTCGACTAATAGATAAACGTAGCCAAAAATAGATTTTCTTGTATCTACACAGTCAGCATAGTCCAAATATGAGTATCAAACCACCTCAATATAATCAAACCTCCTGAAAGTAAGTACATGTTCTTTAGTTCCCTACAAATATCTCATAAATTTCTTTACAACTTTCTAATAATCTATATCAAGATTACTCTAGTATCTCCTCAATATCCCCACTGCAAAACTTATGTCTGGTCTCATACATGTTTGAGCATACAATAGGCTCTCAACTACAAATGCTTATGAAATTGATTCCATTTGTTTTCATTCTAAGTCACTTTTTAGACATTGGCTAAACTTGTCCCTTCTTTGAATTGGGAATAATGATGTTGAATACTTATCCAACTTAAATCTCTTTAAAACTTTATTGACATATGCTTTTTGGGACAAACCTAACAATCTTTGTAATCTATCATGGAGAATTTCTACTCCTATTACAAATGTTGTGTTACCAATATCTTTTATTTCAAAATTACTAGAGAAAAATTTCTAGTCCCACGTAATAGACCAAGATCATTAGCTACAAGAAAGATATTATCAACATCAAAATTAGAAAAATAAACTTACTTCCTCTAAACATTAGATATGTACACCGATCAATGTTGTTTTCTTTAAACCTAAAAGAAACAATAATATAATTGAACTTAAAATCTCATTGTCGAGAAGCTTATTTAAGTCCATATATTAAATTCTTCAGACCATTTGTTCCTTTCTAACTTTTATGAACCTCATAGGTTGGTCCATATAGACTTTTTCCTCTAAATCCTCATTTAAAAAGGTAGTTTTTACATCCATTTGATATAATTCTAGGTCATGATGAGCCACAAAAGCCATAATATTTTTTAGTGAATCCTTAGTAGAATTTGGTGAAGAAGTCTCCTTACAATCAATGTCATCTTTTTTAAGAAATCCTTTAGCAACTAGTGTAGCCTTGTAACCTTCTAGGTTACCAGGAAATCATGTTTGGTTTTAAAGACCACTTATAATCAATTCTCTTGTAACCTTCTAGCAATTCTACAAGGTTCCAAACATCATTTTGTTCCATAGATTTGAACTCATCTTTCATGACATCTAATAATTGATCAGTTTTTTTTTACTATTTATAACTTATGAAAAGGTTACTAAGTCATTCTCAATTTCTAAGCCATTTTTTGACTCATGTAAACAAACTACATAGTCATCATAAATAATTGGTCTTCTTTCTCTTTAAGACCTTCTTAATGCTATTTGATGTGGTTCTTTTATTGCATGTTAATTCACATTACGTTCAATCTCGTTATGAATAGTGGATTCATAAATTTGTTGTTCATCATGATTTTTAGGCAATTTAATAATTTATGGAACCACAACTTAAGTAGGTGTACAAGCTATAGAGACCTACACAGCCTTAGTGACTTGTTGTCCTATTTTTTTGAATATCCACTTTACATGGTGTTTCACTCCCACTAGTTTCACCATGTTCAATGAACTTGGCATTCTTAGTTTCCACAATTATTATAGTATGGTTAGGATAATAAAATATATACTGTTTAGACTTCTCAAGATAACCAATAAAATAGCCGATGATTATTCTTACCTCTAGTTTCTTTTTATATGGATTATAATGCCTAATTTCTGCCTAACATCTCCAAATATGTAGGTGTCTTAAACTAAGTTTCCTACTAGTTCATAGTTCAAAAGGAGTATCTGGAATTGTCTTACTAGGAACCCTATTCAACAAATCAATAGGAGTTTTTAGTACATATGTCCACAAAGAAATGGGTAAAGATGAATTACACATCATACAGTTAATCATATCTAACAAAGTTCTATTATTCTTTTCTGTCATACCATTTTGTTGTGGTGTGCTTGAAATTGTGTGTTGCACACAAATATCATGTCTTTTAAGGAATTTGGCAAAAGGATTAGGATGATGACCACTTTTATCATGTTTATCATAATATTCACTACCTTTATTAGACATGAATATTTTCACCTTTTTGGTTAATTGTCTTTCAACCTCATTAATATAAATCTCCAAGGTGTTTACAACTTAAGATTTACCATTTAGCAAATAGAAATATCCATTACGTGAATAATCATCTAATTGTAAAATATTTTTCCTTATTGAAAGTAGGCACATCAAATGGTCCAAACATATCAGTGTGAATTATTTTAAGAAACTGAGTGTTTTTTGTGCCTCCTTTCTTTAATATGTGTTTTGTTTATTTGCCTTTAATATAATCCACGCATATGTTAAGATCAATGAAATCCAATTCATGAAGTATTCCCTTCTTTACTAATCTTTGAAGTCGTTCTTAGAAACGTAACCTAAATGCTTATGTCACATATAAGTAGATCTATTATTAATCAAATTATGTTTGATACCAATATTAGGATTCAAAGACAATAAAGTTTCAACATAGACAACATCAAAGCTTAATTTATATAAACCTTCATATAGTACACAACTACCAATCATGTGGTTATGTTGTACAAACAGAAACTACCACTACCAAATTTAAATAAGTATCCATATCTATCAAGTTTGGATAAAGAAACTAAATTCTTAGATATAGTATGCACATAAAAAGTTTCATATAGGCTCAAATGATAACCATTGTCTACGATTAAGCGATAAGTCCCAACAACTTTTAGTGAAGCTCTCATATTGCTTCCTGTATAGAAAAATCTTTTATTAGATCTTGTAGTTTGAGTTATAAGGAATTCCTGTAAGATATTAGAAACATGAGTAGTACAACCAAAATTAATCCATCATGCATTAAAAGGAACTTCTACAAAGTTTGTTTCAAAACATACATAAGCATTAGGCTTACCTTTCTTCTCAAATCATATCTTTCGTTTAGAACATTCCTTTTGAAATGCCTAACCTTCTTACAGAAATAACATATGAGTTCATCATGTTCCTTCTTATAGATATGAGAGAATTCCCTACAAACTTTCACGGGTCCCTTAACTTTCTTCTCATGCTTCTTTCAATGTTTTTACTAGCTTCTTCATTTTTGGCATAACTAATAAAGTGGCTTCCTTGATTCTTGAGTTCAGTCTCTTCCTAAACTAACATATTGAGCAACTTATGCACATTCCATTTGTCTTTTATAGTATTATAGTTCTTTTGGAAAGGAGCATTTTTAGACAGTAAGAGTTCAAGATGAACTGCACAGGGAAGCTTTCATCCACTTCTATTTCCAAGGACTTAAGTCTTGCTGTAATGTTTGTTATTTCAATGACATGTCCATCCACAGTACATGATCTATCAAACTTCATGGTGGTCAATGTACCCATAAGAGTCTTAGCAAGAGACTTGTCAATAGTGTGGAAGTGTTCTTCCATAAATTTAAGTAATTCTTTAGCATTTTCAATTTTAGGAAGAACAAACTTAATATTGACAACAATTGTGATCTTTATATACATAAGGCTCAATCTATTTGAACTTTTCCAATTGTTAAAACTAATTTTCTCCTCATCCAAGTTCAAAACATTTAGAGCATAAGTCCAAAATTCTAAAATAAAACTAGATTTGTTCACTTCATTCAGAAGTTCAATCCATTAAACATCGTAACATATGTGAGATTCAGATGTATGGCAATAGCCGCAACTTCAAATTTAAACTTAAAATCAATACGTTGAGTCATATAATATCATACTACATAGATTCAAAAAAACTTCATAAATTGCATATCAATGTTCACCTTTGGGCAATCCATTGACACACAATATAATACAAAACACAATGGTTTTCATAAATTGTATACAAATG
Organism: Erythroxylum cassinoides; assembly: GCA_027478405.1. Classification (NCBI taxonomy): domain Eukaryota; kingdom Viridiplantae; phylum Streptophyta; class Magnoliopsida; order Malpighiales; family Erythroxylaceae; genus Erythroxylum; species Erythroxylum cassinoides. The sequence goes on from JANIPM010000231.1 coordinate 59,350,756, forward strand.
TTTAGCTTTGAATAATCCATTAATATACCATACAACATATAATGATGATAATATGCACATAATTCAATAATAACACATACATCAATTAGAAATATTTATTATCTTTGGATATCTAAAGAGAATAATTTTGTATGTGCATTACCTACATTCATTCTTATTGAAGTGAATCACACGTTAATACAACACTTAGAAAACGATATTAAAATGCACTAGAAGGGGGGGTTGAATAGTGTATTCCCCTTTTTATAACTCTTTCCAAAAATTGTTTGTATGAAACAAAATTCTTTACAGAATTTTTACAAACGTAAAGTAATCAAAACGATTGAATACTAGATATACAAACTAAGTAATGATAAAACTTGAATCTGAAATAGAGATAGAGAGTAAGAGTGGTAGACACGCAGTTTTATCCTGGTTCACCCCAAACCGTGGGCTACGTCCAGTCCTCAGAGTTTCTTTCTGAGATTTCACTATCTCTTCAAACGTTACAAGTATTCTTTCGTGAGCCTCTTCAGGTCTCTACAACCAGTATTCTTTCACACTTAGCCTCTGCAGGCTATCTGTAAAACTTTTCTCTCGAAAAATGTTTGAACACTTGTTACAGTAAGATTGCACTCAGCTCTTTTTCACGTTGTAAGTTTTTCTCACAATTTTGTATATGCGCAAAATGTGTGTAAATCAGTAACTGTGTAATCTTCGACTTTGACTTATATTTATAGCCTTTGTCTCAGACTGCTTCTTGAATCTTGATTCTTGAATCTTCCAAGAAGCGGTTAATCAGTTGAGTTCTGTAACTAACCCAAACTGATTCTTGCGTCTGCTTCTTTTTAGCGTCTGCGTCTGTTTTGAGTCTGCGTCTGCTTTGCGTCTGCGTCTGCTCTGCGTCTGCGTCTGCTTTGCGTCTGCGTCTGCTTTGCGTCTGCGTCTGCTTTGTGTCTGCGTCTGCTTTGCGTCTGCGTCTGCTCTTTCTTTATTTGTGTCGACTTGTCTTATGACTGAATTCAATTTTGTCTTTGTCTGAATTCAACTTCGTCTGTATCTGAATTCAACTTCGTCTGTGTCTTCCGTCTGTATGCATTTGCTTTGTTTGTCTTTTTATTTGATCTCTCTTTTTGTTATACTTCAAAATTATATTTCGGTAAAGTCATCTTGACTTAACACTTGGGAAGTATATAGTTACATTACATGAGACACCCCTACTAACTAAGTGCAATTGTTTGTTAATTGAATTTCAAGAGATTGTATGTTGATACAGGTTCAAATTTTTTAGTAAGGTGAAGATCGAGCAAATTCCGCAATATTTATATGTTAGGAGGTAGGCAAGGATGGCATACAAAAATTACGGTTGGTGACATTCGGGAGGATAATGATTAGCAAGATAAGGAAATTGGAATTGGCATTCTATAAGGCACTTGATTATACTATAAGAAACAAATAAAATTTTGACTACTTATATAATATATTAAAAAAACAAAGAATTTATAAGTACAAATGCAATTATCAAAGCATGTTAATGAGTGGTTATAAGCATGTTAAATTACTTTCAAAAAGACATTAAGTTAAAGGACCCATTTATCTCTAAGTCATATGGTAGGCTAAGCAAAAAATTAAAATATTAAATGAAGGAGGTCTAAAAGAGGATACTTAAATAAAGGAGATTAGTTGTTGAAGATTTATATTGGAAATAACATATTCTTAAACTAAATGAGGCTTTTTCATGACATTACTGCATGATTGATGATATATATAATTGTTTGTTTAATGTTGTTAGTTAGGTACGATGATGACTAAGAAGAGAAATTCAAAAACTTATTTTAATGAAAATTAAAAGAGGGCTAGAAATATAAATTATCATTTCATTCCATTTAATCATCAAGTAAAATATGTTATATGAATTGGTAATGTATAAGTGCATGATGTCATGAATATTTGGAACATGCATTGTAGGAAAGTAATAGTGTATATACGTCTAAAAGGAACTTTCTTTTCAAAATCTGAACATATTGTAGGCTCAACTTTAACAACTTGTACTAATTTTCTGATATCCATGAACAATACTATAAACAACTAATATATTTAAGTATTAAATGTAAAATGTGGACTTAAAATTTTAGTTGGTGAGATATGAAAAGATGATTGAAGGGTTTAAAAGAAAGATAATGTATGGTAGTCAAAACTATATTCTTTTACTTATTCCTAGTGTTGTGAATAGAAAAAACCAAATATGTATACAATATTATTGTTTATGATGTAAATCATGTTCTTCCTAACTTAAAAGAATCTTTAAATGTAAATTGATTAATTCTTATAAATGTTTTTTGAGAAGATACAGAATAGTACAAAGTATTCAATATGGGGGCTTTCCTTATTATATTGCTATGTAGGGCATCACTGGAGTAGTAAACAATTGACAGCACAAGTGTGTTATGTATTGTTTTAATATCTATATTTGTAAATAGCGTTACACATCAACGTGTTTATTCTTATGTTAATCTTTGGAATAAGTTCATGGCAATGAGTGAAAAGAACCTAGTTATACTATTAAAAATACAACAAGTAATTCACAATCTTTACTACAAGGGTGTTAATTCTAATATTGGTCTATGCATCAGCTTTCCATCTCTACACAGACATTAACACACATCTGAGTGTAGTGTTTTATTCTTTTGAATAGATAAAGAATAGTATGCCATTTAAGAACGCCATCATATTCCTATATGGAAGTTTATAATCGTCAATGGTATTATTTTTGAAATCAAACATAATTATATACTACTTTATATAGTAAGCGGTTCAATTACATCAAATTCATAGTAGAGTTTACCTAATTTAAGATAAATGATGATATGTTATATTATGAAATTAAGTTTGGTATTTATGTCAAATTAGTTAAATTTGCATTGATTTAAAATAATATATTTGAGAAATTATTGAAAATATTTTACAATTATATAAAATTGTTGAAAAACTATGTAATAGGAGTATATTTCAAGTATCATAACATTCAATTTCATTCAATGTTACAAATTAAAGGAATATATTTAAGTATTTACTACTTCAATGTTTTGACGAATGTATATGATACATTATTCATTATTAATTTAGAATTATAATTGTCACGACCCGGTACCACATCGGGCCCATAACAACTGTCACATACTCGGGCTAAGGACACTAGCTGATGGAGTGTGGTGGTTTAAGGTAGCTGGAAGTGATGGTTATGGTGTTTAGGTACGATGGTTATGGAAGTGATGGTTATGGTGTTTAGGTACGATGGTTGGAATTTTCCGAGTACAAACGAACAGGTTGTAAGGCGAATTTCAAACAAATGACTTGGAATTTGGAGGTGCTTCTTGAAGAAATATTGTAGAATAGGATGTGGGATATAACTTTGGTGAAGGAATCGTGGCAATCTGATGTATATAAAAAAAAGTTATGAATTTTCTTGATAGATAGGGTCTGGATTAGGAAAGTGTTGAAACTACAGACTCAATAGTTAGACAATTTCAAAGTGCATTTTTGGGTGAACGACTGGCCATTTTTAGGTGGTTCTTGAGGCTAAATTGAAGATCAAGAAGTGAACTACAACATTGAAGAAGGAATTTTTTCAATTGGATCAATGGTTTAGAAGTTATGATTGATTTAGCTCGGCTATGTCTGGAAAGGTGTGGCAACGGAATTGAACAAAAAAATGAATAAAAAGGATGCGTATTTTTGGAAACAAACAAGACCCTATTAGTTTTTGGAAACTAACAAAACCTGAGATTATAAATTGCAAAAGAAAATTATCTCTTAATTTTTGATGCACAATCCTCCATGTTAGAGAGATTACAAATGCATATATAAGAAAATGTAAGACAAACTAAGGGTCTTGATGGATAACCACAAGTTTGGTTTCTCATCAGCCCATAATACTACCATTAAATATCATAAATAAGGAAATA
>JANIPM010000231.1:59361560-59379320 GCA_027478405.1 Erythroxylum cassinoides
CCTTCTTCCCAGGAGCTTGACGACAACTGTTAGACTCCACTGTTTATCCAGTTTTTCTTTGAAGGATTGTGACAGAGTCAGGCCTCCTCTAAGTTCTCTAGATATTGGGATAATGTCGCCCTCCTCAAGATCGATTAGTTGCTCTGCTGGCTAAGGCGTGGCTGCCTCTGCTATGGCTTTGGGTGGACTACTGGCTACTGCTACGCTATAGGACATCAGATGGGTGATCGGCAGGTCTTCCTACCGCTTCGGCGTCCGTCTGCATTTGGCCAAGGTCCCCTCTTGATCGAGGGACACCATGGGCATTCCAACATGCTGGTAGGGAATGATGCAAAAGCTAGAGAATAAAGACGACTAAAACTGGAGCTAATCACTTGGTCGAGCTACTAATAATGGAGTTTGCCACCTTTTCTCGCACTAGATTTTCTCTCACTATTAAATAGATCACTATTAACTACAATATACTTATTGCAACCTTTGAAAACACTCTCCACACCCGGTTTTACAAGTCTTTCAAATACAAGTTCCTAGACACAAACGTATGATATGATAGCCCTACCTTTAAATCTTGTATATATGAGTGGATATCTGCTTTAAAATTTTCTACATGTATATGTTGCTTGCCATATAATAGACGAGATTAGTAAAATATTGGTGTTATATATTTTTAGGATTATTGGATAAAATTATAGATTATTTTTCTCTATATACATGTTTTATGTTTTGGCATTTGATAAACCTTAAAAAGTATAATTGAGTGTTAACCTTGTTTATGTTTCATTCCTTGAGTCACCGTGTCGTGCTAGAAACCTCTGAAATGTAGATGTCTGTAGAAACTCGGGATCGAGTCCTGGCTTTCTTAAAGAGAAATGGAATCATTAAACCTCACACGTAACTATCTCCAGGATAGGAATAGATCTGCTGTTCTGAAATCCTTTGCCTGTGCCTAAATTATTTTAGTCATTTGTTACAATATATTTGATGGGTAAGATTATGTGGTCACAGATGGCACAGGGTGGAGGGAACAAACAATCTCCCTCCTTCTAGGATGACCGCTTGTTGCTCATTTTTGTCCTGAGAGATTGCTAAGAATCATTTGTTCCTGACTCTCATTTACAAGATAATGGAAGTTCAGAATTTTACTACTCTCTTTAACATCTATATTTAAATGCTAAATCACATAAGGCGACCAACTGAGTAAGAGGTTTCTTGAATATTAATGATTTTGTTTCACGCTATCTGTATGGGATGTCGCCGTCTTACATCTATTCTCATGCTCTAACAAATAGATAGTGAAATTACAAATGAAAATCTCCCAAGGACGGGGTTTCACATTAGTTGCGAATCAACAGCATCAATATAAGCTTTCTGACTAATATAAAAATAAAATAAAATTAAAAGAAAAATAATAAATAAATACCAAAAACTTGTTAAAGCACTTCTGCACACATTGTTTATATCTACGAGGCCCTCGCCTAATTTAATACTTTCACTAACGACAATAATTTTATAAAAGGTCTTACTAAGCCAACTCACTCAACCTCGACACTATCATTTGTCCTCACAACCCATAAAAATATTTCACACCCAATAACATGATTGACTAGTGTTAACCTTAAGAGAAGATTTTCTCAGTAATATTTAATAATAACGATACAAAATAAATAACTTAAGTGATTAAACAAAATGTAATATAAATGAAAACACTTGAGATAAGAAAAATAACTTCCCTAATAATTCCAGCTTCTTCAATGAAAGATTGGAAAGTTGTCCATCAATAAATCTGTTGTAGTCTTTTGATATTATCACTATAACATCACACCCATGACAGCAGAAAATTAACAACTAACATAAATGTTTCTTCACCGAAACGTTACAAATAATGGTGCTACAAAGTCCATGAAGCCTGCTGGAATTTTTCGCATATAATCACCACTATCGGCAATCACCAAAACTCACTCTATCAATAATCGTTCAGCCTAACAACACTCACACACATATCACGAAAACCAATTGCTAAAATTGCCCTAAATTTTCATTCAACAATAGAAAAGAATGCAGCTAGCCATTAACAATTATTCATCTCACTAAAGTCATGCCAGAATAATAACAAATGCAACAACAATTATCCCACACACTCACCAATGGTCCTACCAACTCACGCAAACACCAGTAGAAAACAACACAGCTGTCGAGACTTCAATCAACAACAAAGACAGTCCTCAATTATCATTCAAAGGTTAGAGAAAAACTTCCACTTAATCATCAATTGCCTAGCCCACAAAGGTCACGTAATCCATAACAGAAAAATTAGCAGCACACATAGTAATATCTTCACATAATCAGCTACTGAATGTCATCAAAGATAACCCTAAAAACCAGCTACCAAGTCACCCATTAGTTTTTGTTTTTCCATACCCAAAAACGACAACCATTCAACCCACACTCCATATGAAACACAACCAACAATAGTTGCTATTTTCAAACCAAATCTCATAATTCCTTAGATAGCCATTATCTCAAAATAGGCTTCCAAAGATATTAGAAAAGCACTAAAAATTTGCACACTATCTTTATTTAGATATAGTGATTTGACCTCAAATAATAAATCTTATCTTCATTAGGATTTTATCTTTCATGTAATTTTATCTTCAATAGTCCCATCCAAGGTAAACTTCCAAATATATCCAACTATATCCAATTTCAAATAATGCCCAAAATTAACAATAAGATATCATATCATATATTTTAACAACAAAAACAATGGAAGATGGAACTATAGGCAGAAGTAAGAATCTTCAAAGAAGTGCCTATAAAACATAACAATTGTAATAGATTCACTATCCTTTTATTATAAAAAGTTCTATTGTGCGTTTCTTTTCCTTTTTTGAAAAATAAAGCAATCTCTTAAAAATTAATTTTTAAGCTCAAAATTGAGATGGAACCTTTGGATTGGATTGTTATGCTGATTGTATCATCTATTAAAACTAAAACAAGAGTATAGGAGTAAGACAAGTTGAACGGAAGAAAAAAACTGATATATATATATATATATATATATAATTGAACAAGTTATAGCCGTGCCTATAAATAGACCAAAGTTACAACGAAAATTCCTAATTTTGTGTCACCACTAACACATAATAATCACTAACACTAATAACACACGACAACCACTAATACCATTAACGTTACATTTTGTAATTAACTCCAACAACCTCCTTTAATATTGATTATGAAAAAACACCTACTCCTAGCATCTTTCTCAATTTCATAAAAGTGTCATATACTTCAATGATTTTGTAAGGATGTCAGTAACAGAGGAAATAACTAAAAACTTTTCTGTATATACATTAAATCGAAAGATACAAATTTATAGGCTTAGTACAACTAGAATAAATAAACAAATTAAATAGGATGGGATATGTAGTTAATATACATATTGTATGTATCAAATGGTTATTATCAGAGATAGATCAAGTTTTCATAGCGATATTCCCCATCAAGATGGGTCTCGGTGAAAGAGACCAATCTTGTCTCGTAGTAAAAGAAAGCGAGTTCGTGGAAGTGGCTTGTTAAGGCGTCTATAAGTTGATCTGTGGAGGAGACATGAGCAACTTTAAGAGTGCCATTTTGAACTTGATCACGTATGAAGTGAGAATTAATAGCCACATGCTTAATTCTGGAGTGAAAGATAGGATTGGATCACAATTGATTTATGCCAATGTTGTCATAGTAAATCACAGGACAATTTTGCAACTGAATACCAAGGTCATCTAATAAAGAACACACCCAATTGATTTCACCAGTGGTATTGGCAACAGAACGATATTCTGCCTCAATAGAGGAACGAGCTACAGAATGTTGTTTTTTTGAACTCCACAAAATTAGATTTCTACCAAGGTAAATGATGTAGGCACTAGTTGAGCAAAAAGTATCCTTGTCACCTGCCCAATCTGCATTTGAGAAGGCATGCAATGAAAGTGGAGAATCACAATATAGCTGAAGGCTAAGATTAAGAGTTCCATAAAGATAATGAAGCAAACACTTAACAAGAGTCCAATGCTCAGTTGTAGGCTTGTTTATAAATTGGGAGAGTTTGTTGACGACAAAGGTAATATCTAGACGAGTGAGAAAAAGTTACTGGGGACTACCCACAACAGCTCGAAATTCTGTAGGATCAGATAGATTAGCCACTAAATGTAAAGAAAGTGTGGAATCTGTTAGAAGAGGAGTTTGAATTGGTTTTGCATCAGACATGCCAGTACAAGCAATAAGATCTTGTAAATATCATCACTGTGACAGCGAAAGCCTTGCTTGTTAGGTATAATTTCTACCCTGAGAAAATAAGAAAGATTTCCAAGATCTTTCAGTGAGAAGCGATTGGCAGGTGATTGAACAAACTAATTTATTGAAGGTGCTTCATCCCCTGTAATAATGATATCGTCAACCTATATAAGTAGATACAATAGGTATCCACCATACTTGAACACAAATAAAGATGTATCAGAATGAGAGCTTTTGAAACTGCTTTGAAAAAGAAAATTGTGAAGTTCTTGATATCAAGCACGCGGAGCCTATTTTATCCTATAGATTGCTTTCTGCTTTTTGCAATTTGCAAACATGCGATGGAAAATCTTGGTCTACAAAACCAGGGGGTTGATACATGTACACTGTTTCATGAAGATGACCTTGCAAAAACGCATTGTTAACATCAAGCTGGTGAAGAGTCCATCCATGACTTTCTGCAAGACTGAGAATAAGTCTAATTGTAGTGGGTTTGACAACCGGGCTGAATGTGTCATAATGATCAACTCCTAGATGTTGATGAAAACCTTTTGCAACCAAGCGAGCCTTGAACCTATCAACAGAACCATCAAACTTTTTTTTAGTGCAAAGAATCCATCTACAACCAACAATATTTTGAGTAGGATGAGGTGAAACTAGCTCCCAATTCCCATTTCCAACAAGAGCATTGTATTCTTCAGACATGGTCTGTCTCCATTTTGGATCCTTAAGAGCTTGAGCTGGTGTGGTGGGTTCAACATCATGAGATTTGGTTAGTTGGGTATGAAGATTGAGTTTTGAATAGGTTGTGAATGCTATCTTTAGATCTGGATTGCATGGGATGATTGGATTTTGTGGTGTGCTGGTGGAGTTGATTATTGTCAGGTTGCTGGTTAAATGTGTTTGTAGCAGTTGAAGGTTCACAGTGGAGTTGCAATTGAGTACCAACTTCAGATGGTGGCATGAGTGGCGAAGTCATACATTGTATTTTTATTATTGGTAGTATCCAAGTAGAAATAGTGGTGGATTGGGGATGTGGAGATTGTGTTTGTAAGGATATGAATGGAAATACTGACTCAATGAACCTAACATGCCTGGAAATATAAATTTTGGATATTGAAGGATTAAGACATAAGTAGGCACTTTGAGTTAGTGAGTATCCTAGGAAAACACAAGGTTTGGATGGAGAGTCTAATTTGTGATAGGTATATGACTAAAGCCAAGGGTAACATAGGCACCCAAATACTTTGAGTTTTGAGCAATTAGGCGAACAACCAAAATTTTTTTCATATGGAGATGAAAGATTTAATATCGAAGTTGGCAATCGATTAATCAAATATATTGCTATGGCAAAGGCATTAGACTAGTAAGTTAATGGAATAGAGGCATGGGAGAGAAGAGTGAGACTCGTTTCGACAATATGGAGATGACGACATTCAAAGAAACCATTGTGTTCAGGTTTGTGGGGCGGAGTAGTGAAATGAGTTGTACCCTGAAGAACAAGGAATTAGAAAGGGCAAGATATTCACCACCATTATCAAAATATAAGACATTAACGTGATGATTACAATATTTTTCTATAATGGCTTCAAATCTGATGAATATTTCTTTCACACCTAATTTTTTTTAAAGGATAAAACCAAATATATTTAGTATAATGATCCACAAAGATGACGTAATACTTAAAGCCATCATAAGAGACAATTGGTGAGGTCTAAACATCAGAAAAAAAAATTATTTGAAGAGGCCAACTTGAAGTAATGGTAGATTTAGAAAAAGAAAGTTTGTGACTCTTATTGCAATAACTTGTGTTACATGAAAGATGCAATGGAATAGAGGATGATAAATCTAGATGATTACTGAAAAAAAAACATGTTTCAAAATTGGAAGTGCAGGGTGGCCTAATTTATTGTGCCATTCTGATGAGGTAGTTTTGGTACTGGAAAAGGCAATAAGAGGTGAGAATATTGGCCACTCATATACACCATCATATACACCTTCTTGTCCATTAAATCCCTTAAGAAATGAATATGAATATCTATATGTTTACTTCTCCCATTTGACACTGGATTTTTACCAAGTTAACAGTTGAAACATTGTCAACAAAAATCTACATAGGTACTTTCATTAGATTATGCATGTGATTCATCATATTAAGTAACCAAAAGGCTTGACAAGCACTTGCTGAGGCAGCAACATACTATACTTCACAAGTTTACAATGCTACAATAGACTGCTTCTTCAAAGAACACGAGCGAGCTATAGAGCCATAAAAGAAGCAATATCCAGTAATACTCTTTCGGTTGTCTAAATCTCCTCCCCAATCACTATCAGAAAAATCAACAAGAGAGTTACTGAATGTAGAATAAAAAGACCATAATCAAGGGTACTCTTTAAATACCTCAAAATTCTCTTAGCAACTTGTAAATATGACTGGTAAGCAGCTTTTATAAATCTGCTAATCATGCCAACACCATATGTGATGTCTGGCCTTGTACATGTGAGGTATTGCAAACTACCAACAATTTGCTTGAAGTAGGTTGCATCAACAAATGATCCTTCTCCATCTTTAGACAGTTTTGTACCAACCTTTACTGGAGTTCTTGTGGTTGAACTTCTTCAAAATGTCAGAAGCTTACCTCCTTTGTGAGATAAAATTTCTGTCATCTTTGTGAACAGCTTCTATACCGAGGGGGTATGACATTAGTCCAAGGTCTATCATATCGAATTCTTGCATAATGGATTTCTTGAAGTCTTCAATCATTTAAAGATTATTTCTTGTAAAAATGAGGTTATCGACATAAAGATGCAACAACAAAGTATCACCATCACCATTGATTTTCATATATAGAGCATGTTCAGATGGACATTTCTTGAATCCATCTTTAATAAAGGAGTCGATGCGCTTGTTCCATGCTCGTGGGGCTTGTTTGAGATCGTACAATGCCTTTTTTAATTTGTACACCTTCTCTTCATTTCCTTGCTTTAAGAATCCAGGGGACTGCCTAACAAAAACTTCCTCTTAAAGTGGACTATTTAAAAAGGTCCACTTTACATCCATTTGATGGATCTTCCATTGATTATATGCAATTAAGGCAATTATTAACCTGTTGGTTTTCATTCAAGCTACAAGGCAATATACCTTTTGACAGTCAAGTCCAAGTCTTTGTTTATATCCCTTTGCAACCAATCTTGCTGTATACCTTTATACCTCTCCATTTTCCTTTACTCTGGTCTTAAAAACCCACTTCGCATAAATGGGTTTGCAGCCTTGTCGAACATTGACAAGCTCCTATGTGTTGTTCTTCTCGACTGAATTCATTTCCTCTACTATAGCTTTCTCCCACTTAGGGTCTTGAATAAGTTCTTTAAAAATAATAGGTTCACAATATGCATACATAGCAAAGTGCACTGCGTTTCCATCATGATCAATGGTATCATTTATGTCATAGTCTCGCAGAGTGACAGGAAGTTATCTTTGTCGCTTTGGTCTCTTGGTAACAACAGGTACTTGTGATGTAAGAGGGGCTGGAACAATTTCTTCATTTGTATCAGGAGCTTCAACTTGAGGGTCTCTTCAATAAGTTCAATGGGTCATCTTTGTGAGTCCTTTTGTGTGTCTAAATCCCAATTCCATGCTTCATCTTCAACAAATATTACATCTCTGCTTACAATGATCTTCTTTGTCATTAGATTAAAGAGCTTGTAAACTCTGTGTATATAACCTAAAAAGATAGTTTTCTCTCCACGGTCATCAAGCTTCGTCCTCGTTGGTGCTGGTACATGGGCATAGGCAATAGAGCCAAACACTCTAAGATGCCTTATTATTCGCTTGATTCCGAACTATGCTTTAGCAGGAGTTATATTTTTGACATTCCTTGTAGGAGATCAATTTAATAAGTAAACAGAACAAGAAATAGCTTCTGCCTAAAAAGAATTAGGCATTCCCTTCTCCTTTAACATGCTCCTCGACATGTCCAAGATGGTCTTGATCTTCCGTTCGATAACTCCGTTGTGTTATGGAGTGTCGGGAGGAAAAATAAGATGCTGACTTCCATGTTCGTCAAGAAACTTCTTAAATTCAATAGATGTATATTCACCTCTGCCATTTGTGCGTAATTATTTAATACAACAACCACTTTGTTTTTTTACATGAGTCTTGAACTTCTTAAAGCATGTAAAGACTTTAGATTTTCTTGACGATAAGTAAATCTAAATTTTTCTAGTAAAATCATCAATAAAGGTCAAGAAGTGCCTATTATTGCCGTTTGACTTGACATTTATCAAACTACACACGTCAGAATCAACTAGTTCAAGTGGCTGACTTGCTTGTTAATTATTTCCAACTACAAACGGCAATATACTCTACTTGCCAAAGATATAAGCTTCGCACAGTTGATTTGGATGGTCTATGCTTGGTAGGCCTTTTACCATGTTACGTTGAGCAAGCAACTTCAAGCTTTGGAAATTTAGGTGACCAAACCGTAGGTGCCATAGCCAAGACTCATTTTTTTGCCATTGTATTAAAGTATGCATGAACATCATTTGAAGTGTCAACCCGAAACATGCAGTTTTTTTTAATCAAAGATGCCTTTAGAATGAGTGTACCTTTTATATCAAAAATTAAAAATGGTTGTCATGAATGTACATCTCATACCCTTTCCCCAACAATTAACTGATGCTAAGTATATTACTCTTCATGACAGGCATGTGGAAGACGTCAGGTATATAATTATGGTCTCCATTCTTCAACTTGATTAAAAATTTTCTTTTCCCCATCACTAACACAATGCTATCATCAGCAAGCTTTACTTTAGAGTAGACAAACTAATTAAGATCAATAAAAAGCTCCTTCTTACCACATATATGGTTAGTGCATCTAGTATCAAGAAACCATGTGTGGTAGTTCGGTACTTCACTGGTGGCCGTAACCATCAAAAGGGCATGGTTCTGGTCATCGTTTTCTTACGTACAATGGGCCTTTTGATCATTGTCTCTATATCTACTCTTGCTGGCATAATAACCGAATTTGTGACAAGAATAACATTCAACATCAGACTTATTGTACCTTTTTTTACAATTACCATGACTCCAGCCTCTGAAATTTTGATGTCTTTGATTATTCGAATCTAATTTGTTCTGGTTGTTGTTGTTGTGGCCAACTCTAAAATTATAATCACCATGATTTCTGCTATTGTAATGGCCATCATGACCTTGCTCTCTACCACGTGAATTTCCTTGCTTCTGTGTGGTTTCACCAGCTTGTTCAGTTTTGATGGAAACTAAACTTTGAAAGGCCTACTCAATTGGCTTCTCCAGCTGCCTTTCATTCATCTATTACTCATGGGCTTGTAAGGTACTCGAAACTTCATCGACAATCATCAAGGATAAATCACGTGCTTCTTCAATGACCATAATTACATGCTCAAATTTAGGGGTTAGTGACTGCAAAATTTTCTTCTCCTTTGCTTGCTCCTTGTACTCTTCTCCATTTATTTTCATTTGATTTGTCAAAGCAAGAAGATGACTTACATAATTTTCCACCATCTCAGAGGATTCCATTTGTAAGATTTCATATTGCCGCCTTAAGGTTTGGAGTCGCACCTTCGTAACCTTCTTTACACCTTTGTATGTCATCAGCAACATATCCCAGGCTTGCTTTGATGTAGTTGCTCTGGCAATCTTCTCAAAGACTTCATCATTAACTCCTTGATGAATGAAATACAGGGCTTTCTTATCCTTCTTCTTGTTGTCACGATAGGTTGCCTTATCTGTATCACTAGCATTTTCTCCAAGATCAATAATGCCATTCTCCACGACATTTAACAACTTGTGGTAGTCAAAAAATACCCTCATTTGAGCAATCCATCGATTGTAATTTTTCCCATCCAAGATAGGAATTGAAATTTGGATCGAGCTATTCATGGCTATGGCTCTAATACCACAACTAAAATTAAGACAAGAGTATAAGAGTAAGACAAGTTGAACGGAATAAGAAAACTGATATATATTTTTCGTTGATCAAGTTACAACAATGCCTATAAATAGACCAAAGTTACAACAAAAATTCCTAATTTTATGTTGCCACTAAGACACAATAACTACTAACACCACTAACACTACTAACACATGATAACCACTAACACCACTAATGTTACATATCAAAATTAACTCCAACAAGATGAGGCATCTTTACCAAGTCCTGCAAGATGCACATTTGGATTATCAATACTATCAATATGATCATGTCCTCTAAATAAATACTTATAAGATATTTTAGGTTGAGTTGTATTGTAAAGACTTCAATTCACCTCAATTTTAAAGATTATAACAAATACTTAAAATTTATAAGCATCTATTGAATTAAATTTATCACTTATAAATTGTTAATTTATTAAATAATTTATTTAAAATATGAAAATTTTAAGTTATTGTAAATCAAAATAATTTTTTTCAATACGCATCAAAAAATAGTGTGAGTTTAACTGAAATAAAAAAGGTTATCATATCATTTTTCAAAGAATATATTGTTTTATATAGTTGGACTTAGCTGGTAAAAATTGCTCCTTTATGATCAAAAAATCATAAGTTTGAATAACGGAAATACTTTTTTTGTAAAAAGAATGCAAAGCAAAGTTGACCTCCCTCGACACTCACAAAGAGGAAACCTTTTGCAATGAGTCAACATTTTACAATTCTAGGTTATACAATTAAAAAAGAAGCTAGAACATTATGAATGCTTATATTATGCATATACTATGTAAATAATTTAACACTCGTTTCTTAATCAATATGGTTTCAATGTAATAAAATCTCGCTCTCATACTTTAGAGTTGCATGAACCAAAATACAGCAACTATGTCCCTGTAAGTCCATAAGGTGTTAAAAGTTCCCCAAATAATTGAAAAAGCTTCGGTAAAGGGGAAATGGAAATGCAAGTGTCAAGCGAACAAACTGTTATAGGAATAGATATAGCAGGGAGGTAGTTGTGGATGCGACTAGGATTAAAATTTGTTTTTCCAAGTGCCGTCAAAAACCATTCCCTGTTTATGGTGTAAGCAGAAGAGCCACGTCAAAAGCAATCTCAGCGGTGATAATGTATCAGCGTCATCTTCTCCAACTAACCGAATGGGATAAGATCAATTTAATTATTGTTTAGTTATAACAGAATGATAGCTAACAGATTGATAAGCTTTTCAAATTTGAATATAGTGTAACACTTGTATATATTGACATGTAAACATCAGAAACGATTAAGCAGTCAATAACAAAACCATTCTTTCTGCTCACTTTATTTTTACATATGGTACTAAGCATGCCGAATTACTATAAGGTTGCAATCATGTCAAGTGAGAATGTTTGGCGTTTGGCACAAATCCTCATATGATGCCGCTAAAAAAACAGCAGAAGACAACGAGTACACAGTTAAAAAAGAATAAACTACGTAGCTTGGAAATAAAATTGATGCATAAAGGACTGAAGAAGAACATTCAAGTGATGAACTAAAACTCATTATACGCCCTCCTCACTCCCAGATCTTTGCTGTTGGGCTTTTGGAGGCTGTTGTTGTGTCTGAAGTAAAAGCTGTGCCTGAAGCTGATGGTGGAGATCATGTTCTGCGTGCGGTGAAACCTGATGATAAGGGTTATTGTCAAAGTTACTCAAAGCCAAAGATGGTGACATTGCAGCAGAGGTAATGTGATTGAACCCAGTAGCAGCAATCTGTCTTGTTCCCTCAAACGCACCGTTAAACCGAAGAAAGTCTTGTTGTTGAGGTGTTTGATGATGGTTTTGCTGTTGTTGTTGCTGTTCATATGTTCTATACATCTCTTGCTGCTCTCTGGCAGCTGCCAATTGTTGTACCTCAAATATTTGCTGTTGTTGCTGATGGCTATGCTGTTGGTGTTGATGTTGCTGATGCTGGGGCTCACGTAACATCAACTGTCCTCTGCCGCCACCACCGGTAGGAATTCCCATCATCGGAATCCTCCCATGTTGCACCACCGTCGATGGTGGGTTACTCAACTGCTGTTGTGGTATAAACGATGGTGGATGCAGGATTGGAAGCATTGCTTGTGGACCGATGTAGGTTGCAAGCTCTTTTCTTGCTGTGTCAAGATCACAATGAAGCTGCCGGAGTTTGTGCTGAAGAATTGAGATTATTCCAACACAACCGTAGATCGGATCGCTCAAACGAGTCTCAGCTTCAAAAGCAAGTGACTTCACAGCATCTTCTCGTTCAGCAAAGTTGAGCTCATTGAGAAGCTTGGTAACATTGCTAGCACCAAATACCTTGTGGACACTGGCAAACTTTTGAGGCTGGTCTGCGGGAAAATATGGTGCAAAAACGCATTCTTGAGTGCATTTTCGCCTGAGTAACTTGCATGCGGCGCATGGCGAGCTTGATGATGACATTTTCTGCTCTTTCTTTGCTTCTCAGCTACAAAGGGTAACAATGTCCAAGAATACTGTTGCAAAGAAACAACATTTAATCTGTAAACTAGCCATTCTTTTGTCACTCATTATACATGTATATGTTTGATCGGAAGTCGAAACCTATACAAATATTAGACCTTTACTCAAAACATGGAATTAGGTAAACCAGTATCTAGAAGCCATTAAGAAGTGGAATATGTGAAACATTAATTACTGATCCTAGAAGTGAGCCTCGTTATTTCTCTTCTAAAGAGAGGCATAAAGAAAGAAATGAAATGAAATGAAACAAACAAAATAAGAAAGAAAAAGTAAATGGTCCTATTTGGGCTGATAGGCCGAAAATGTCTTTGTTCTTTGTACATTAAACAACGAAACTCGCCTTCACTGATAAACATAACAAATGGAGAGAAAGGGTAAAACATCAGTAGATAACTCGTTATAACTAGCAGATAAAAGTGTACTGAAAAAACATGGGAGCAATCAAAGCAAAGAGATAGGAACTCGTTGTCTTACTATACGCGTCGTTAACAACATTCCTCCCATCACTCACTTTCTTCATTGCCACGTTGAATTGGAAGAAAGTCAGTCATGGCGTTGGAGGTAACAGTAAAAAGGTTTCAAACAATTATACCTTCATCTCAGTAACCCATGATCAGTAGACAAAAAGAGATATTTCTTTAACAAAGCATAACATTCAGGATTCTGGAAAATCAGAAGAAGACTTTGAACACCCACAGAGAGTGTCGCAAGACTCATAAAGCAAAAAGCTTTCAGAACGAAGAAGAAGAACACAGATCAAAAACCTTCTATCCTAGCTTACGTACCAAAATTGGAAAAAGAGTTTCAAAATATGAACTTCTCTGCCCTCTCCATGTGTTCCTTGATTCAAGTGAGCCAGCGCCTGCAGAGAAAGAAGTGGTTTGTGTCAAATTGGCAGAGAGTGGAACAGACGTGGCGAGTGAGATATAGAGAGAGAGAGAGAGAGAGAGAGAGGTCTATGGAGTAGGGTCCAAAGAGCGTTAACTCTCGATCCGATCTTTGAGTTTCATGATCCCAACGGAAAATGTAAATATCTCTCCCTTTCTTCACAAAAACAGAAAAGAGAAACAGATGGAGAAACAGAAATAGAAATGAAATGACCATGGATTTAACTTAAAGTGGCTTTAAAGTTTAAATGGCTGAGTTTTGACTTTTTTTTGGTAAGCTTGGTCATAACCGTCCGATCAGATTTTGGTCGTTTTGGTAGACGGTGATGCGAGGTCAAACTACAAAATAGAAATAGAAAAAAAAAGTTAAAGAAACAGAAATAGGTGACTTGTTAGTTGTTATGATCAAAATGAGGTCGTCTTGACTGATTCCGAGCTAAGAAATCACTGCCCTCTACTCTTCGTAACGTCTTGTCGCTGTTTTCTTTTATCTTTAACTCATGATTTAGGTTTAGAAATCCAACGACGGGTCTTTCTTCCTATGCACTAAGAGAAATAAAGATGACGTGATCTAATCAAAACGTGTACTTTGGATCGGAGAAGGACTGAAGGAGACAACAGCAAAACAGAAGATAGCCGCCGCATAATGCACGTGTCTCGCATTAAACCTACAGTGCAGCAAAGCAAGCAACAAAACTTTTCAATACATCAGTCTTGTCCCTCTATGTGTTTCATTCGATTGGTTTTGTATATGGAAAAACTCGCAGTGTATTTTAAAGAAGCCGTTGATTAAATAATCCGATAATTTATTTAACAAATTCACACCTCTAAATGACGAATATTTCATATTCCTCATCAACTACTCATATTTTATGGTGGCATTACTAGGAAAACGATGCCTGAATTAACACTGTAATAATCTTAAAAATAAAAGAGAAAAGTTAATATTTTTTGTCTATTTCTATTTTAAATTTGAACCAGCTCATACATGAAACATATGCGTAATATTCATATGCGAATATACACTTTAGTGATAATTATAAGTCAATTTTTTTTTTACTTATTGCTAATCAACCTTTTATTCCAAAGATATTGTACAAAAGTATTTATATTATTGTTATTAAAATAATAACAAATTAAATTATATTAATAATACATCACAGTTAATTCAATAAAAAAAGAGGAACACTATTTTTTTTTTAATATGGTGCACATGAAGCTTATTTTGGCTAGTGACTTTTAGTGTATGAAGTTTATTCGGGCTAGTTATTTTTGTATATAAACCTTATTCTGCTGGTGACTCATAGTATATATATGCTTTGAACAATTTATATGTTCATATATATGCATTAGCTAGAAATTATAGCTTCTGTTCTGATTTATTTTGCTCATGTTGTCAATTCTAGTATATGCAATCTTAGTTTTTAGAGTTTTTATTAAGGAATGTATATATTTATCTTTATGAACATAATTAGCCAGATATGGATTGAATCCCACTTTAAGTGGCTTACCATGCTTATACCTTATATCATGGAGAAAATTACCCCAGAAACTTGTATATACTTTGCGCATGTATACTGTGAAGAATGGTGTGAGAGCGTTAGATTTACTCAATTCATCTTCCCCATAATCCTTTCTTTGTTCGTAGTTTCTTTTTTATATGGTATCAGAGACTTAGATAGGTTCTTGGTACTCTGAAAGCCTTCCCCTTTAATCCGCTACATACACTGCCATGTCAAATGATTCCGAAACATCTGGCAAGGACACTTCTGGCAAATCTGCTGCTACGGATCCATCACATTCGTATTATGTTCATCATTCAGACCAACCCAGGCACATGCTCGTCCTAACCAAGTTGAATGGGCCCAATTACCAGTCTTGGAAAACAACGATGATACATGCCCTTACAGCAAAAAAGAAGCTTGGATTCGTCGACGACACTCTTGAAACGCCATCACCAGTCGATGATCCCTCAAATTTCGAACTATGGAGCCAGTGTAATTCGATGATTCTCTCATGGCTCAGTCATTCCATTGAGCCAGACATTGCAGCAAGAGTGGCCCATGCAAAAATCGCTCGTCAAGTCTGGGAAGACCTTCATGATCAATTTGGGCAGAAGAATGCACCCGCTATATTTCAAATTCAAAAGGCAATAGTAACCATGTCGCAAGGCACAATGTCAGTGACTTCATATTACATCAAACTCAAGGCGATGTGGGACGAACTTGAGCTGTATCGCACTCCCATGGTCTGCAATCAAACCAAGGAACATCAAAATGAAAAAGAGGAGAATAAATTGATGCAATTCCTCATGGGTCTCAATGAATCCTTCAAGGCGATCAGATCCAACATACTTATCATGAATCCTTTGCCCAATGTCCGTCAGGTGTACTCTTTGATCATTCAAGAAGAGACACAGCAACATATAATCTCAAATCCTAGCGAGAACTTTTCCATTGCAGCAGCAGTGCAGAACCGTTCCACGAACTAGAAATCATCTAATGGTAAAAACTGTGAGCACTGCAACAGATCTGGTCACACTATAGACGAATGTCGTACTCTGAAATTTCATTGCACATCCTGTGAGAAACGAGGTCACACAAAGGACAGGTGCCACATCAAAAATAGAACATAAAATTCCAATGAATGCAATGCACAGCGTAACACCAAGGGCAATGGGCGAGGCTAATATTCAACTGCCAATATGGCAGATTCCTATCAGCAAACACATGATGGCAATGAATTCGATGGTAGCCTCGTGCAAGGATTTTCTACTGAACAGATCCAGCAGCTGGCAAAGGCCATTTCCATGATCAATAACAAATCTGGTAAAGGTGAAGCATTTGCAAACGCAGCAGGTCTGTTAACTCCTGATACCTTAATTAATTCTGCTTTCACAAAACCTTGGATCCTGGATAGCGGAGCAACCGACCATGTATCATCCGATTCACATCTATTTACCCACACATCACCAGCCTCAATTTCGTTAATAAATTTACCCACAGGATCAACTACACCTATCACTTCCACGGGCACAATCAATTTTAAAAATGATATCACACTAAAAAATATGCTTTATGTTCCATCTTTCAATTTAAACCTCATGTCAATTAGCAAATTGACTAACACATTAAATTGTTGTGTTGTCCTTTTCCCAAATAGTTGTATTTTGCAAGACTTGGCTACGGGGAGGACGATTGGCTCGGGTGAACAACACGGCGGTCTATACTACGTATCTCCATTAAAATACTCACCAAAATCATTCCATGTATCTCACAGTCCTGATTTATGGCATATGCGCCTCAGACATCCTTCTCCATCGCGTCTTAAGCTTGCCTCATTATTGCTACCTTTCAGTAAAAATTCTATTTCTGATCATAATAATTGTAGTATTTGTCCTAAAGCAAAACAAACAAGACTGCCTTTCCTATTAAGCACAATAAAATCTGATTCTCCTTTTGACTTGTTGCATTGTGATATTTGGGGTCTGCACAAGGTTCCAACACATTCGGCGGCACGTTTCTTTCTCACCATAGTAGACGACTTTACTAGGTGCACATGGTTATTTCTCATGAATCAAAAATCTAAAACACAGCACCTGTTAGAGTCGTTCATCACATTTGCACAAACCCAGTTTCATGCCTTAGTCAAAACTGTGCGAGTCGACAATGGCTCAGAATTCCTCTCCATGCGAAACTTCTTCCATAAGAATGGCATCGAATGTCAACGCACTTGTGTCTACACCCCGCAACAAAACGGAGTAGTAGAACGCAAACACAGACACATTCTTAACACTGCAGAAGCATTACTATTTCAGTCACATTTGCCATTAGAATTCTGGGGTGACTGTGTTTTAACTGCAGCATACATAATTAATCGCTTACCTTCACCTCTATTGAAAAATAAATCCCCTTTCGAACTCCTATACAACCGACCTCCGTCCCTCTCTCATTTAAAGAGATTTGGTTGCTTATGTTATGCAACTGTTGTTTTACCTAAACAAAAATTTGATTCACGAGCTCGACAGTGTGTCTTCATCGAATACCTAACTAATCAAAAAGGGTATAAGTTGTTTGATATGGAAAGTGGCACATTCCTTGTCAGTCGGGAC
>JANIPM010000231.1:59431942-59457258 GCA_027478405.1 Erythroxylum cassinoides
GCTAACTAGAATTCCTAACTAAGCAAGGATTTAGAATCCAAACACACACGGCATCATAGAATTTAAGTCTATTTTCGTATCCTGCCGCAAACCTTGCCGCGGTCAAGATCGTCCATGTAATCCAAAGCTAACTGGTCCGCATCATTTTTGTATTTTACCCTATAAAATATAAAACTGAACACTCTTATAACTTTTTCTTTCTACTAATAACTTCTGATAAAATGGTATATAACAGTTTTTCACCTGAGAAACATTTGTATAGCTAACGACTACGTAAATTTCAAGTCAATTTTTGCATAAGGAAATTCGATTGAAATAATAAGAACGACTCAGTTGAGTGGAACATGTCTCTATGGACTATAAAACTCATACGATCTTATGATTTATAGAATCATGTATGGAAATGGAATATATATTCGGCCTCCATTAAATTAAGTATGAATATCACACGATAGATGATAACGATTAACGACCAAAAAAGTTCCGCAAGGTATAATTATTGCATTGTGTTTTCATATTCCCTTATTTACACCGTGGGTTTGGTAAAGGACAATATGTCATATCAAGAACGTCACTTTTGAATCTTCGACTATGGGATCCAGATTGAAGATAGACCAATGAGCTGGTTAATTATGGATTACTCTTATATGCTTTCGTATCATATGTATGGAATTATACGGAGCTGTTAATGTCGAAGAATAAACAATGAAACAAGCACGCCCGAAATTATCTGAAGAAAGGTTTTGGCTTGTTTCAAGGGAATATACGAAACTTTGGTTATTGACTACAAAGAAAAAAAGAAAACATCATCTGAGTTCTGACTACCCTTTTAACCAGTTGTATCTGTACATGATAGAATGGCTGCCTCAGTATTGATTCCCGTCACTGGAAGCACAAGCAAAACAAATTGGCTCAAAGATAAGAGTCTATACAGATCAGTCATTTCTTAGAGTCTTAAAACATTTGTCTTTCTTCTTGACGAGAGCACAAAATCTCCTTGATTATCAGTGCTGAAGAAATCGCAAAACCTAGGGATTTCAATTTGTAGACAGATCTGAAATAAATGAATGGGTTATTTTATTCATAAACGAAGATGGTATACATACCACCACTGTACATAATAATAAAATGGTGACTCCCACTACATAAAACGCAACCCAACGAAATAGAAATAAAACCTATACAGTAGAAGTTACACGCTATACAACACCCTATACAGTAGTCTATATATTACAAGATAAATACAGAGAAAAGATACATTTCTACAGGCCCCTCCCCCCTTCTCAAGGTGGGGCTTGGTGCTAATCACACAATCCTAACTTAGACATCAAGAAAGAAAAAAAAGGAGTTGGCAAAGCCTTAGTAAACGTATATGCCAACTAAAACTTAGAGGGAATGTGCTAAGGAAGACCAAAGCCTTAGTAAACGTATATGCCAACTAAAACTTAGAGGGAATGTGCTAAGGAAGACCAAAGCCTTGCTTGTATTTATCCCGAACCAGATGACAATCAATGTCTAAATACTTGGTATGTTCATAAAAAATAGGACTAGCAGTAATATAGACAGTAGCCAAATTGTCACACCACATAGGAATAGGAAATGAAACGAACAATCTAAAATCAACCAACAAATAGGAAATCCATTGTAACTCACAAACTGTAGTAGAGAGACTGCAATATTCAGTCTCCATGGAAGATTGAGAAACAATAGACTGTTTCTTAGTCTTCCAAGAAATAATGGCATCACCAAAAAAATAAAAAAAACTTGTCAAGGATCTCCTACTAAAAGGGCATGCAGCCCAATCTGCATCACAAAATGCTTGTAATGAACAAGAATTGTTGTAAGGAAAAAATAAACATGTAGATGGAGATTATTTCAGATACTTAAGCACATGAAGAGCAGTTGTCCAATGTTATTCAGTAGGGGCCTGGACAAACTGACTGAACTGTTGAGTCGCATGAGTGATATCTGGCCGGGTGAATTCAACATAGAGGAGACACCTGACCAGCCTTCGATACTTATCTAGATACACCAATAAGGGAGAACTAGCATCATCAAAATGACAATGAGGAGATAAAGGAGTGGCTACCCCTTTTGAACCTATCAAACCTGTATCTTTGAGGATATCCAACACATATTTTCTTTGATTCACATACAAGCCATAATCAGATCTAGCAAGTTCCAGTTCAAGTAAATATTTTGCAGACCCCATATCTTTAATAGTAAACTGGTCATATAAAATCTACCTTACTTGTTGAATACAAGTCTCTGTTGGACCCATGATTAACACATTATCAACATATACAATGATAGCAATATAATTAGCCCCTTTTGATTTAATAAAAATACATGGATCATGAGCAAATTGCACAAAATTCTACTGGTAAAGAGAAACAGTAAGCTCATGATTTCATTGGCGTGAAGCTTGCTTAAGACCATACAAAGACCTCCGCAAACAACATAGTTGATTGGGGCTAGCTTTGGTATATCCTTAAGGAGGTAACAACACAACTCCTCATCAATATAACCATGTAAAAAGGCATTGTTTATGTCTAATTGATGTAAAGGCCACCCTTTTGTAGCAGCAATAGCTATAAAAAGTCTCACAGTTACCATCTTGGCAACTAGAGGAAAGTAGTTAGTGTAATCAACCCCTTCAATTTGATTATAGCCTTTAGCTACTAACCTAGCCTTATATTTATCAATAGTCCCTTCATGTTTAAGTTTAACCTTATACACCCATTTAGAATCTATAGCCTTTTTACCCTTTGGTAAAGTAGTAAGGTCCTAAGTATGATTGCTATCAGGTGCTGCCAACTCAGCCTCTATAGCAACCAACTGATTCGAATTAGTTTGTGCTTGCTCAAAAGAATTAGGTTCCTCAAGATTAGACACATTTGCTAAAAAGGACTGATAAGTTGAGGTAAGATGTGAGGAGATTAGAAAGGGATATGTGGGAGGTGTATAAGAAGAGGAATCAAGTATATTAGGAGAAGTATGATGAGCAATATTAGTAATAGATGCATGTGAAACAAAATCATTCAACCAATTTGGTCGTTAGGTCACACAAGTACTCCTCCAAATAAGAGTTGGACTCTATGTAAATATTAGTGGAACAAGGTGTATTAGATGAAGGTGGAACTGCTGAATTTGATGGACCAACAGTAGGAATTTCAGGAGGTGATGATTCTTGAATTGCAATAGGTGTTAGAACATCTATATTAGGCAAAGGAACTAATTCTGAATCTGAAGAAATAGACTGAAATGGGAATATGTTCTCATAGAAAACAACAGCCCTAGAAATGAAAGTATGATGATGTTGCATATCATAAATTTTGTAAGCCTTTTGGCCTGAAGAATAACCAAGGAAAACAGATTTAAAAGCCTTAGGAGCAAACTTATCTTTATAAGGAGATGTGTTGGAGGCATAACACAAGCAACCAAAACTTCTCAAAAAATTGTAATCGGGTTCTTTGTGAAATAGAACAAAATAAGGAGAATTCCAGTTAAGAACAGGAGTTGGAAGTTTATTAATGATATATATGGCTATTAAAATTGAATTTCTGCAAAACTACTTTGACAAATGGGATTGAAATATAAGGGCTCTAGCAGTTTGTAACAAATGTCGATGTTTTTGTTCAACACTCCATTTTGTTAGGGAGTGTAAGGAGAGGTTTTTTAGTGTATAATTCCATAGTTGACAAGAATTTCTTGACAACTATGAATTAGGAATTCTGTTCCATTGTCTGTTCTGATGATTTTGATTGTAGCATGAAACTGATTTTTAACAAGTTTAAGGAATTTATCTAAGGAGGAAGATGTTTGACTTTTGTATTTGAGTAAATAGGTCCAGGTTGTTCTAAAAAAAGTCATCTACTATGGTGAAAATGTAGCGAGCTCCACTAATTGATCCCTACTTATAAGGACCCTAAAGATCCATATGTAACAATTCAAAACATGCAAATGTACTAATAATGTTCTTAGGAAAAGGAAGTATAGTTTGTTTAGAAAAATGGCACACATCACTAGGTTGTTCAGAAAATTTCATATCATTGAAAGAACATTGCAATTGTTTCATTACAGTAAGGGATGGATGACCCAATCTTTGGTGCCAAAAACCATTAAGAATAGCACTATGACAGTGTATTGGATTATTTGAATGATTATCTAAAAGAGTGAAGACAAAATGGAGTTTTTTTTAAATGAATACTTTTCAAGAACATATAATCCTGAATTTACCTTTCCAAGTGCTAATACCTCCTCAGCCACAAGGTCTTGCAGAACACAAAAGGTTGCATAAAAGGTAAATTTGGTAGGAGATTGACAAGCTAGTTTATTCATAGAAAGTAGGTTAAATTTGAACGAATGTACATATAAAGAGGATGACATACTAATATTATCACAAAGTATAATATCCCCTGTGAAATCTACTATCTTAATTGTGCCATCTGGTCGGTGAACTGGAGTGAATTTAACAACTAGTCCAGGTCTATCAAACAAACTTAGATAATGGCACATATGGTTTGAAGCACCTGTGTCTATTATCCAGGAACCACATTCAATTGAACTAACTGAACTAAAACAATGGTTAAGAATGCTACCTCTAAAGTCATTATAGTGTGCGAAATTAATGACATCTCCTCCTTTGTTTGTCATCTCGATCTGCTTACCTTTTCTTTTTAAAAAACTCTTGATACCTTGTTAAATCATTGCAGCCATATCTTACTTCTAGACTAGTTCTTTTGTACCCCTCTCTACTGGATAATCCAAAGGTGAGTCAATCATATTCACAAACTCCTTATTTGTATCTCCTCCTTTCTTATCTTTAGAACTTTTTATACTAATCTAGACATCCATTGATCTTGAAGCATGTATATCTTGTATGTTGTTTCATCTTGCAAAAATTATAGAACATATCCTCCTTGTTCAACTGTTTCTTAGAAACACCTTTGCCGGCCCCTTTTGCATTATTGTTACCAGAATTATGCACCATTATAGTACTAGTTGTATTCTCAGCAAAGGTAACGTTAACCTCCTGTTGTTTGTCAACCCTAACCACCATCATATAAGCCCTATCTATATGAGGCAAAGGTTTCATCATAAGTATCTGACTCCGAATAGCATTATACTCTTCCTTCAATCCCATAAGAAATTATACTAATCGATCATTATCCGCAAAATCAACTAACTGCTTTAGGGATCCGCATGAACATTATTTTAGGGCTCCACATGAACACTGTGGGATAAGAGTCAAACAGTTTAGTTCATCCCACAAATACTTGGAAATAGATAGTTCCCCTTGAGAAATCGAACTGATTTATCTTTTGATCTGATATAACAACGGGCCATTACACTCTCCGCACTACCATTCTAGTTCTTTCCAAAGATCCCTAGCCAAACTCGTGTGCTAAAAAGACTCCACGATGTCTTTGGAGATGGCATTAAGAATCCACGATGTGACAATAAAGTCGACCTGACACTATCGATCATAGTCTGGTGAGATTTCTTCTAGTCTTTCACACTTGCTGTTGATGAAATCAAGCTTTAGCTTTGCACTTAAAGTGATTCGCATCACATGGCTCCAAGACAAGTAGTTATTGCCGCTTAACGGAGTTGTGACGAGAATCATCCCAGAATGATCTGAGTTCTGCAGAAACATTAGATTCTCATCAACTTTAACACTTCCAAACGACGATCTTGAACCACTTATGACGTTTACCATGGTTCAACTGCGGAGAAATGAGGATCGACCCAGTCACTTTGATACCATGAAGAAATCGCAAAACCTAAGGATTTCAATTTTTAGACAGATCTGAAATAAATGAATAGGTTATTTTATTCATAAATGAAGATGGTATATATACCACCATCTGTACATAATAATAAAATGGTGACTCCCACTATATAAAATGCAATCCAACTAAATAGAAATAAAACCTATACAGCAGAAGTTACATGCTATACAATACCCTATACAGTAGTCTATACAGTACATGATAAATAGAGAGAAAAGATACATTTCTACAAGTGCCTTCTCTTGTTCTCATTTTTTAATTTATTTCTGAAATATTTATTAGAACAATAAATCTACAATAGGATGGCAACTTGTGTAGTGTATAATACGAGCCTCAGTTACACATCTAGGATCAAACGTGAAAGATAATGAACGAAGAAAACACGAAAAATACTTGATTTTGATTCTATGACTTTTAACAAGCTTTTTGAAGCCAAAACAAGTCCTTTTTCTCGACAACCTTCATGAAAGTTGATCATCGGAATGTTTTTAACGTCTTTCTGCAACTTTCTTAACATATGACCCTCTTGACAAGTCAGAGAATTTGAATGTTCACGAATTACTTAAGCAGCTACGGGAGACTTTAACCTTATACATATAGCTTTCATATTGGAGTTTCCCATCACAAGCCCGATATGGGTCCAATTTGTACTGATCAGGGTCCATTTTCTTCTTGGACTTCGACCTATTGAGTTAGATCATTTATTGGGTCACTTTATTATCTTTATTGGGATTAAATTATGTAACTTAACTAATAAATTATTGAAAAATAAAATTACACTTAATTGTTGTCCACTTTATAGGGAAAATATCTAACATTCTCCTTCTTTAACAATAATTAATTGTAGTGTTGACCTAAATTAAAACCATTT
The DNA here is from genome assembly GCA_027478405.1 of Erythroxylum cassinoides. Taxonomy (NCBI): domain Eukaryota; kingdom Viridiplantae; phylum Streptophyta; class Magnoliopsida; order Malpighiales; family Erythroxylaceae; genus Erythroxylum; species Erythroxylum cassinoides. Next base: position 59,438,609 of record JANIPM010000231.1, read on the forward strand.
TAAAATTAAGTTAAGACACATTACTAAATTGATCGATCAATTTTGAAAATAAAATATTTGATCCAAAGATAACGAAAGTCCATAATTCAGTCCTGCGAGGTTTTTGATACCGAAAGATATCAAACACATGTGTCATATGTGACACAGGTCCAATATAATCACGAATATCTAATACCTCACTAACATGAATGAGAAAATAGAGTGTGGTAAACTTAGATGATACCTGTATGATCTGATATGTATCGTCTTTTTGTTTATAGGTCTCGATTTCTCTAAACTTTATGCTAAATTGAATATGCTAAACTACATCAGAGAAATCTTATTTTCTCTCACCTAATGCTAAACTGTATTAGAGAAAATCTTTATGTTCTCAAACTAAATGCTAAATTACATTAAAGAACCTTTAGGGGATTAAAACTTATATCCCCCTATGTCATGTCAAAATCTATGGATATACATATGGACATAGGCTTAAAGTCAAGCTGTATATATGCCTAATGACCTGTAACAAGCTTAAGATCAACACGAATTAAAAATTTCACATGTATTATGACTCTGTATGATAACTCGTAGTACTAAGGATAAACGATAATTATCTTTATTGATGAACCACCATACTATCATAATACATCAAAAAGTATAAAAGTATAAATATACATGGAGCAAACATAATAGTCCCTAACTAATAGTGTCTAAGGACTTCAATACACGCATATTGTATACGTGTTTTTCAAACACATGTGGGAAAAGTCTTTTAGTTAAAGGATGGACTAACATTTCCTTAGTCCTCAAATGCTCCACCTTAATGTCACCTTTCTGTATTACTCCTTTATGGTCAACTATTTTAACTCTTAATACTAAGACCCTGTGATATTCTTATTCTTATTTATAAACAATATAGTAGAAAGATTATTACAATACAACCGAATGGGTCTAGCCACTGAATCAACCACAGACAACTCAAAAATCAAGTTTTTGAGTCAAACAGCCTATGAAGCAACCCCATAGCATGCACTCTGCATGCATGGTTGAGGAAGTCATTCGTGTCTACTTATCACTTTTCTATGACATTGTACCATCTGTAAACTTAAAGCCTTATTCTGCTATGGACTTCCTATCTTTTGGAAACATAGCTTAAAATCCAAAATCTGGATCCCCTATGAGGTTTAAACTGTTGACTTTTTTATATGTCAACATATAATATTTGATTCCCTTTAAGTATCTCAACACTTGTTTAGCTACTTTCCAGTGGTCTATACCTGGTTTAGTTTAATAGCGACCCAACAGTCCAACTGTAAATGTAATGCCCGACCTATTGTATACCTTGACATACATTAAGCTACCAAATGCATTAGAACATGGAACATTCCTCAAATCGTCTCTCTTTACTTTATTCTTTGTACATTGTGCCAAAAATAATCTCTCACTATCAGAGATTATTGCTACAATAGGTTACATTTAGCCATATTAAACCTTTGTAGCATATGCTCAATGAATGCACATTATGAGAAGCTTAATGAGTGTTGAGATCTGTCCCTGTGAATTTGAATATATAGGATAAAAGATGCTTCACCAAAGTTTTTCATATGAAAATGCTTGGCCAAAAGTTGCTTAATGTCATACAACATCTATGAAGCAGCCCTATAGTATGCACTTTACATGCATGGTCGAGGAAGTCATCCGTGTCTACTTATCACTCTTCCACGACATTGTACCATCTGTAAACTTAAAGCCTTATTCTGCTATGAACTTCCTATCTTTTGGACACATAGCTTAAAATCCAAATATGGATCCCCTATGAGGTTTAAAGTGTTGACTTTTTTATATGTCAACATATAATCCTTGATTCCCTTTAAGTATTTCAACACTCATTTAGTTGCATTATAGTGGTCTTTACCTAGGTTAGCTAAATAGTGACCCAGTAGTCTAATAGTAAATGCAATGTCTAACCTAGTGCATACCTGGGCATACATTAGGCTACCAAACGCACTAGAATATGAAACATTCCTTATAGCCTCTCTCTTTACTTTATTCTTTGGACACTATGCTAAAGAAAATTTCTCGCTATGAGAGATTAGTGCTATAACAGGTTTACATTTAGCCATACTAAACTTTTGTAGCACATGCTCAATGTATGCACACTGTGAGAAGCTTAATGAGTGTTGAGATCTATCCCGATGAATCTGAATACCTAGAACAAAAGATACTTCACCAAGGTTCTTCATGTGAAAATGCTTGGCTAAAAGTTGCTTAACGACATGTAACACGTTCATATTATTCGACATGAGCAATATATCATCCACATATAATAAAAGGAAGATAACTTTGCTCCTCCTGACCTTGTGATACAAACGTCTTTTATCTTTATTTTCTATGAAGTTGAAAGAGGCCAAAACCTCATCAATTATAAGGTATCACTTTTGGGAGGTTTGATGTAAACCTTATATTGATTTGTTTAACGTACAAACCATATTAGTTCTCCCTTCATCCTAAAAACTTTTAGGCTGTACCAAATAAACCTCTTCATAAAGATATTTATTTAAGACAATAGTTTTAATATCCATCTTATGTAACTTTATATCATCACGAGCTATAATTGTTGTAATCACTCGAAATGTATTCTCCGAGGATGAGGAAAGAAGGAAACATTAAAGTCAAACCTTTTTTTCTAAGTGAACCTTCTGGCAACTAAGTGAACCTTAAATCATTGAACTTTATCCTGAAATCCTTTTTGTCTTTCAAACTCATTTACAACTGACGAGTTTGCAATTCTGTGCCAAATCAACCAGCTCCTATACCTTATTATACTTCATGGATTGTATCTCGTCCTTCACTGCATCCTACCAAAAAACCTCATGGGGTCCAGAAATAACTTCTAGAAAAGTGACCAGATCCACAACATGTCGAACATCATAGTCTTGTTCTCCAAATAGACTATATAATCTGATGAGATAACAGTTTGTCTCATTTCAGTGGATCTTCACAACTACAGGAGTTCTTATACCTCAAGAACCTCTGTTTATTCAGATATGGGTTCCTGTTCCATATAGGAATGACACTAAGACCTAGATCTACTAGACTTGACCTTATGAGTAGCAAATACGTAATAACTGTAGTATCCATCCTGCTATCATCATAAGGGTGAGTTGGCCACCCTCATCATAGACATCATATTCCAAAAACTTAGTTGTTTGTGATTCTACTATTTTGGCCCCTCCTTCTTTATAGTAAAATCTGTAGCCTTTAGAGTTGTCGAGATATCCTACTAAATAGCAACGAATTGAATGAGCTTGCAATTTATTTTTATAAGGATTATACTAACGCACCTCAGTAGGGTAACCTTATACACAATTATGTGCAAGGCTAGGTTTCACCCTTTCTAAATAATTAGGTAGATTAGTCCTATTCTGCATTGACTTTTTCATGTCCTTTAGGGTGTGGCTACCCCTTTTGGCAACACACCATTTTTCTTAGGGCTATATGGTATAGTGAACTAAGTCATTATTCCAATCAATCCTATATATCTAGCAAACGGACCTTTTCATGTCTTGAAACACCATGTTTGCTATAGTACTCTCCTCCATGGTCAAATTTGACAATCTTGATGGATTTTTTCAATTGGTTCTCAACCTTCAGTCATAAAGATCTTGAACTCATCAAGAACTTCAGACTTTCTTTAAACAAGAACATATAAACTATATGAGAATAATCATCATTAAATGTCAGAAAAGTCTTGGAATTGAACAATACAACTATATAAGGTCTACTTATTTGTATGTATCAGACCCAATAAGTTAGAAGCACGAGTTGACCCCTTTTACCTTATTTTAGTCAACTTACCCCTATAACAATCAATGCATGTTTCTAGATCACAAAATCCAGAGTTATAAGAATGTTTTCCTTAACCAATCTCTCAACCCTAGCTCTGGAAATGTGGCTTAATCTTTATACCACAACATGTATGACTTATTCTTCATTAGGGTTCTCCTTTTATGACTTGTTCGGCAAGATCTGAAGAAGCATATATCTAATATAAGGTAAGACACATTTCATATAAACCATATGACAAGAAAGTTGTACCAATATGTTTTGTATTAAACAACAACTGTATAACATTAATTAAAAAATGATAACTTTCTTTGTCCAAAATTTGATACAAAAATCAAATATAAAATGTGTTATGTAAAATCAAAATGAACATTGCAACAAGGTTTATAACATACATCCCCTATAGATATAATATTTACTTCTTAATTGCCACTAACCATCAGTTTCTCCTTCCCTTTACTTGAGTCTATCCTAGATATGAATCCCTACACTGTGGAGGAAACTCAATTAGATGTTCCACCATCTAACCACCAAAAGCCGGATGTGTCTATAACATAATTAGATTTATGAATTGAGAAGCCAAGGAGTAACCTGATGGTTTCAGTCTTTCCTTCCAGGCCTTATGCTGCTAGCTTCTTTATGTCCACAGGACCTTTACCAGCACTGGATTGACCACCATCAGCATATGGAGAAGATTTAGACTTTCTATCTTTGAACTTAGCGGGCTTCATTTTTGCCTTCCCTTTAGTTGCTTCGAGGACTGTAGGAGTAATAATCTTAAGTTTTTCCTCCTCAGCAACACAATGGGCAATCAAAGCATTAAAGTCTCATTCCTCATCTAGCGAGTAATATGTCATCACCAAATTACTAAACTATGGAGGGAGTGTGTTCAGAGTCTAGTGAACTATGATGACATTAGGTAGAGGAATATTCAACATATCAATCTACTGTAAAGATGGATCATTCTTGATATGTACTCCATCACTTCCCCATCTCTAGTACACCTCATGGAGAATAATTCTTTCATCAAAGTACTTACCTCAGCATTAGATGAGGCTGTGTACCTTTGGGAGACATTATCAAGAAACTACTTCGCTATGTCTATCTTTAGAAGTCCACTTAGCAGATGGTCAGGTATAGATCTCTTAATAGTCATGCAACACATTTTGTTCGACCGATCCCAAGCTGTAAGGCTATTTTATGAGCTTTCGAACTCTGGATGTAAGTGGAAATGATCTATCGTTACATATAGCCATATCAATTTTTGCCATCTCCATTACATTCAATACATTCTCTATCCACTTCTTCGAATTGAAACCAGTAAGGGTTTCAATAGTGACATTGTGATTGTTGAACAAAAGGGTGACTGCAAAATGACAATGGAAAGATTAGCACAAATGTAGGATAACAACGATACTCAAACCCATTAAATAGTATCTGTACCGAGAATCTGGTCACAAATATTCATGGTACCACCTCTGGTGCGTGTGTCTCTCGCACTGACACATGGCAGCACCCCAGCTATCCACATGTTCGTGGTACATGCGCCTGATGTTTTCTCTCTCCTCGTCAAAAATAATTGATTTTTGACAACTTTTATGTTGATTTTTAGACCTCCAAAGCTCATTTAACGCTATTTTTTCAAAGTTAAACACATTCAACATGTATTCAAGCAACCATGTGTAAAGAAAAACCAAAAAACGGATCAGTTTTCACCAAGTTCCATATAGAGAAAAACTAAATTTTTTTGGTTTTCTTTCATCCGATCATGTAACCTGGCTCTGATATCACGTTTAATGCGTAACATGAGTCCCAATTACCAATCTAGGATCAAACGTGAAATAGAATGAAAGACGAAAACATGAAAAATACTTGATTTCGATTCCATGACTTTCAACGAGCTTTCGAAGCCGAAACAAGTTCGTTTTCTAGACGACCTTCGCAAAAGTTGATCACCGGAATGCCATTAACGTCTTTTTGCAACTTTCTTAACACTTGAACTTCTTGACGGGTCAGAGAATCTGAATGTTCATGAATTACTTAAAGAGCTACATGAGATCTTAACCTTATATATATAGTTTTCATATCGGACTTTCCCGTCACATGCTTGATATGAGTCTACTCTACACTGATTGGGGTCCATTTTTCCTGGACTTCTACACATTGACATAAATAATTTATTGGGCCGTTTTATTATCTTTATCCAGATCAAATTATATAACTTAACTAATAAGTTATTAAAAATCGAAAATTAAAATTAATTGTTGTCCAAAAAATAGGGAAAATGTCTAACAACTTGTAGTAGAGTTGGAGGTTGTTTTCCTTGATAAAAACAAAGGATTGAATTGCCTTGCAAATTTCCGGGGCAGCAATCACAGCAGAAACTGGATTTATTTCTGAAACCAGGATCGGGAACATTATTGATAATGGAAACTGATTTCGTTAAACTTTATCATAACACATCTGAACTCATTTAAACAGCTTTGAGATGATCCGCACAAGAAAGCTTTTGAGTTGACTGAAAATGGAAGCTTTCTTCTTCTTTTGCTTCTTCTTTTGCTGAAGCCTTTTCCCGCTATTATTTCTTGACCTTGTTTTCCTAGATGTATTCCGAGCATTCGATATAGCATTTGATCTTGTTTGAGCCTTGGGAACAACTATTTCAATGATCTCTTGCTCCAATTTCTTTTCTTCCTCTACAATGGCATGTTCATGACCTTCATCTTCCATTGGTTTTTCGTTGTTTACGGTTCTCATCGAACTTCCATCGGATTTCAGTCCTCTTAACCTTGTCAAAACCAAATTTCGGCGTGCCTCCGCTGCGAGTTTCTGTTCCATGGACACGTTAATCCTCCACTCTGCAAGTGCCTCTTCATCTTTGGCTCTCTTTTTCAACGCATAATATTCCTCACGCGAATGCTCAATCATGGCGCTTTCAGTTTCTGAAATGTTGATAATTTGGAGTGCGCTGGCCGCCGATGCAGCGAAAGCTTCCGCTTCAAGGCGTGTGGCTCGGAGAGTCAATTGCAGCGTCTTCAGAGTCTGCTTCCTCATCCTGAGGACAAGTTTCAGACTCGACCTGTCCACGCGTTCTTCGTCTCTGAGCCGCTTAACGGTCCGTAAGTCTTCACGTGCTTGATCCACAGCTTGAGTCAATTCATTAGTCAGTTTAGTAACCTTCAATTCCTCCTCCTTCGTAGTTCTGAGCTCCTTTCTGCTGTCCTCCATCTGCGATTCGAGTTCTGATATCACGATATTGGACACGGATGTTCGGTTCTTGGCACTTGAAAGGCCTGACTGCAACTTTTCAAGCTCGTCAATGAAAGGCGCTGAATCTAGCCACGATTCCATGGCACTGTCCCTGGCTTTCTTTAGTCCTTCTTGCGTCATAATCAATTCCACCATCTTCGCCTGAAGTGTGTCCCCGAGAAACTCCTCTGGCGATTTTCTTGTTTTGGGCATGGAACTCTCTCTTCTTTTCTCAGTAGACGGCTGCATTTTTTCTTTGCCTCTGTCAGGAATGGCTGAGAGTATTAAGTGTTCACTTCGTTGGTTTTCATGTTTGAATTAGTCCTACCAATAAATTGTGTTTCAGTGGTATGTCGTTCTCATCAATTTTAATAGAAGATAATAGTTTTGTTTTCTAAGTGTTGGTACCTTTGCAAATACCGAGTTTCATGTCCTATGTTGGTGTATGGGTATGGCAATGAGCTCGGCTCGGCCGGATCAGCTCTACAGTGAGCTTAACCCGGCCTGATTCAGCTTTATCTAACTAATTTTTTTAAAATAAAAAATAAAAACACTATTGCTATTCCTTTATTAATTATGTAAATAATTAAAAATTATGGGCATAAACATACTTTTTGATCCGACAGTCCGTTTGGGCCAAAAGATCTTTGGAAGGAAAAGAAGCCTTATACGGTTCTACGAACGCAATAACGCATATATTCCACAAGAAAAGGCGGCACGGCGCACCTGGCGCATTTCAATAACAGCGCCACAATTTCTTATTCTGTTTCTTCTTCTTCGTTAAGATTTTAACTCGCTACCAGACTCACTGAGCCGACATCCATGGCCGAGACTGACTCCGGGTACGGTCCCGATTCCTAGTTCCGGTTTGGAATTTGTTTTCTGAATTGTAAAATGACTGTAACTAGTGAGGTGTAATCTGGTTCAGCATCGAACAGCTGGCTTACTGTGAGGTCATCGTGGTGCGTCACGGTGAAACGGAATGGAACGCATCTGGAAAAATTCAGGTTTCTTATTCTTTATTTTTTCTGTTAAGTTTTTGGTTTTGTTTCGAAAATGGAATTTGTTTAAGCGCGAAACGGCACTGTGTCTTTGTGAAACGACCCGACAGGGACATCTGGATGTGGAGTTGAATGAAGTCGGGAGAGAGCAAGCAGCTTTGGTGAGTCCTGAATCTGTATGACCACTTTTTTAGTATCACAGTCTTTTATTTTTAAAAAATAAAAATAATCGGGTTACATTTTGTTTAGGTGGGTGATCGTGTATCAAGGGAATTTAAAGTTTCTGCTGTGTACTCTTCTGATCTGAAGAGAGCTCTTGTAACAGCGGAGACGATTGCTGATCGGTGTGGCCTATCTGAGGTTTGGATATGCTGTGATGATGTCATAGTTGTTTTTATCTGCATAATGTAGCAACGATGAGCTTGATTTTGTTGGTCAACAAAACAGAGAACAAAGTTTTATTCTTGACGATCACACTAGTATTATGCAAGTATTTCTTTTGATCATTTGATTTTCATGAAGCCAGAGTTTGGTAAGGGACCTGGTATATGTTGAGTGGCATCTGCTATTTATTTTAATGTTTTTACTTGATTGGAATTTGATTTCAGGTATTCAAGGATCCAGATCTTCGAGAAAGAAATTTAGGGGATATTCAAGGCCTTACAATACGTGAAGCTGCCACAGTTAGAACTAAGGCTTACCAAGCCTTTAAATCCCACAGCACCAGTCAAGAAATCCCAGTAAGTAATCCTCAACTCAGTTGTACCTATTGTGGCTATTTTGCACAGCAGCGTAGTTCTAGTGAACCTTGTTCAAAAGGGCTGTTAATTGCGTCCATAAAGCAGAACTTGGCCTCCTAAACAGTAGGTAAGATGAAGAGAATGACGGTAGTTGTATGAGAGGTGGAGGTCTTGCTCCGTAAGCTAATGAGTTTGTAGAGCATAAGTATAATTTTGGAGGCTGTAGCGTTCTTTGTAGAGCATAAGTATAATTTTGGAGGCTGTAGCATTCTTTAATCATATAGTGAAAACAACCTATTACCTGCCGTGTGATATGCACAAGAAATAGGGGATTGTTGATCAGGTTATCACTAAAATAACCAGTACGTAAAAACTTCATGCACTAGATAAAGAGTAAGACATGCAAAAGATGTGGGAAAATGATGTCAATGACTTGTTAAGATTATTGCTCATCAATATTCACCCCATGTACAGGGTGGTGGAGAAAGTCTTGATCAACTTTATCAGCGTTGCACGTCATCATTGCAGAGAATTGCCAAGAAGCATATAGGTACAGCTGTTGATAACGTCTTATATCCTATTAACTTTGTAAAACTTTAATTCATCGGCAGTTTGGTATCTCTTATTTTCTACTCTTTTTGTTCAAACTTAAGCGATGATTGCTAGATACCTACTTTTCCATCCACATAGCATATGCTAGCATGAAATACCTTGTAATTTGTATCAATGTGATGATGTCCGTGGGAAAATTCTGTATGATTGGAAAAGCTACCTTGTTATCATTTAAATGGTCTAAACTTTTCTGAAGTCGTGTTCTTTCTTTACTTGGGGATTGAATTCATACGTTATTGCTCCTTATTGGTGCAGGGCAATGCGTGGTCGTGGTCTCTCACGGGGGTGCCATCAGAGCACTTTACAACCGGGCTTCCCCTAATCGAATGTTTGGAGGAAAGGTGTTGAACACATCTATCAACATATTTCATATATCTGGCGAGGATGAGTGGACCATTAAGTCTTGGGGTGATGTTAGTCATCTCAACCAAGCATGGTACCTCGAGTCTGGATTTGGTGGTGACAGACTGTCCGGCTAGTTGTTAGTTACAACTCCATTTAATGCTTCAAGCAACAAAATCTGGAAGGCACTGTTTCTCATAATTCTTTCACGTAATCGGGTTAAAATTCTGTATGTTACAGCAATCTCCTGCTTAGGACCTTCTTTGAAATTTGCAGAATGGATAGTTTCCTCTTATACGGGGTCAATCTGATGGAATTGCCTTATTTCGAGATAAAATTAGCAAGGTATGCTTGAAGTATATAGTCAATAAGGATCAAGACTGTGCCCTTGATGTAAATTGATACACAATCAAATTGATTCTCATTCCTCGAAGTTGCTTTGAGAGTGACTGATCTGACACCACTTCAAGCCTGGATCACGGTGTTCTACTTTCCAATCATAAGATCTGGCCAACAACCGAAAACTCCATGAAACAAAAATTTCCTAGTCATTTTCATCTCTGACAATTTAGCTTAGCTCAGTTTTATTTGAAGTGAATGAGATCAACTTGAATAATTGGACTATAAATATGAAAAGTATCTATTTCTGTTGCCTGTGGGCCTAGTTGCCAGTCTCATCTAATTCCATTTCTCTTTTCTTCTTCGTTATTGTCAGTTTTATTTGAAGTGAATGAGATCAACTTGAATAATTGGACTATAAATATAAAAAGCATCTATTTCTGTTGCCTGTGGGCCTAGTTGCCAGTCTCATCTAATTCCATTTCTCTTTTCTTCTTCGTTATTGTCACCGGCTGTTTTACTGCCTAGCCCCTCTTCTTCTTCTGCTTGTCGTTACAATTTTATTGATAATTTTAGTTGTTATATTTGGATTTTTCCTCTAGATCATATGTCTCAAGCATTATCATTTTTTTGAAACCACTCCTAAGAACTCATTCTTAATAAAAAATTTTTAAATATGATGGAGCCTTTGAACTCTTCAAAGGATCATTTGCTACTTTTTGTTCACCATTCATTGCATTTCTGTTAATATTTCTTGTCTTCATACCCAACAACTAAATTTTGTTGCTGAATGTAAATTTTGTCACATAATTGAAACATGAATCACTCTTCTTGTTCACAGCTCTCTTCCGAAGCGATTCTTGTATGAAGCCTTTTTAACTATTGTTTACCTTATAAATTTTTTACTGTCATCTACCTTACATTTCAAATCCCCTCACGATCTATTGTTCAATTCTTCTCCCAATCTTAATCATCTTCATGTTTTTAGTTACACAGGTTATCCTTTTCTTGCTTACACTAAAGGTGATAAACTGACACCTAAATCCATTCCATGTGTATTGATCCCTCTATAAATAAAATTTATTTTTCCTTATATGTTAGATTTCTTAAAAGTCAACTTCCTAATCCTTAACCTAACATCTCTTCCTCTTTTACCACTTCCCTATCTTTACCATTACAAATTCAATTATCATCTACTCCCTTACCCGCTTCTAATTTTCTCTTCTTACCAGTCTTGACTATTTTTACCTCATTCATGCCTTCTATACCCTCTTCCTTGCTTATTCCACTTGTTCCTCAACCATCATCCTCCTCTTCTCATCCAATGGTCACTCACACTCAGGACCATACTCGACCTTTAAAATCTTTTCTTGACCACAATACTTACAACACTACTATTCCTACATCTCTTGATCCAGAGCATACTTCTTTCACTCAAGTAAACAAATTTTCCTCATCGGCGACAAGCTATGCTTGATGAGTTCGAAGCTCTCTATCATAACAATACTTGGTCACTTATTTCCCTTCCTCCAGGTGCAAATATTTTCAGTTATAAGTGGGTATTTCGTACAAAGCTTAATCCTGATGGTTCCTTTAGTCGCTATAAAGCCTAACTTGGTAGCTAAAGGCTATCATCAATCACCCAGTCTTGATTATACTAACACATTTAGTTTGTTTGTCAAACTAACTACCGTTCGCCTCATTCTTACACTTGCCTTAGCTAAAAACTGGTTCATTTGTCAGCTTGATGTTAACAAAGCTTTTCTCCATGGCAACTTAGAAGAACCTATTTTAATGTAATAACTAAATGATTTTACTGATCCTCATCATCCTTATTATAAATGTCATCTACACAAAGCTTTAGGGTCTTAAGTAAGCTCCTGGAGCTTCGTTTTACTGTTTAGTTTATTAACTTACACTAATTCACTTCATGCAAAGTTGATACCTCTCTTTTTATTCACTCCACATTAACTCACATCATCTTTTTCCTTGTTTAAGTGGATGATATCTTGGTAACTACTTCTCCACAACAATTTGTTCAAAGCATCATTAATTTTCTTCACTATGCTTTCACTAAAAGATCTAAGTCCTCTTCACTACTTTCTTAGCATTGAAGCCACATTTACACCCCAAATATATTCAAATTGAAGTGCTTTTTGTTCTTGATTTGGTTGCAAAGAAAATTTTGTTTATACAACTTGCTGATTTTCTCACCAAGCCAATGGGTTCTACTCTTTTTTAACTGTTACAGTCACAAGCTCAATGTTCTTCTAAACATTGGCTGGTGGGGGGCTAATAATAGAACATCTTCTAAATCTTTTCTTTTATAATTACATTAGATAAACTCCTCCTTACACCAAGGCATCTTAGTTTAGATAACATCACATATAATCTGATCATTTAGTTTAGATTGAATCAATTACAAATTGATTTTCTTTATCTCAAATTGTGTATAAATATAGTATATGTTGTAAAGCAAAACATATTAGAAATTAATACATTACACTTCACTTTCAATTTCTTAGATTTATTCTTCCTTTCAGAAAGAAGCATTAAATTTGATAATACAAAAGCCTATTTGAGAAAGTGTAGATTGAGGCTTGTTGCATACATTGATTTTGTGAGCATTTCCTTTTATTTTTCAATTTGAAAGAAGCATTATATCTGATAGTACAAAAGCCTATTTGAGGAAGCGTAAACCAAGGCTTATTGCACATGATTTTATGAGCATTTCCTTTTATTTTTCAATTTGAAAGAAACATTAAATCTGATAGTACAAAAGCCTATTTGAGGAAGTGTAAACCGAATGTTGATTTTGTGAGCATTTTCTTTTGCTTTTCGATTTGAAAGAAACATTAAATCTGATAGTACAAAAGCCTACTTGATGAAACATAAACTGAGGCTGGTTGCACATGTTGATTTTGCGAGCATTTCCTTTTATTTTTCAATTTGAAAGAAGCATTAAATCTGATATTATAAAAGCCTATTTGAGGAAGGCTTGTCGAGACTTGAGAGTAAATACAGAGAATCAAGCAGCATTGGAGATACTGGGTATAGACAATCTGCATTGGAATAACCAATGGGTTCTGTTATGATACGAAACACTGCTCACAAGAATGGGTCTGGCTTCTGGTTACAAGATGTCTTCGTCAAGATTTAGTAGTGTTAGGAGTACTAGTGTTCACAGTGAGCCTAAGAATTTGCTTAACTCTAACTTCTCAGACTACAAAACAGGCGTATGTCGATGAATATAATGTCGATATTCTTAATCTCTTGCCACCTCATAGCTGTCCAACAATGAGCGGAGAAAGGACAACAATTTCTTGTTCCACCTTGTTCTCATAAACGAGTGGTGACTTGTCAATCTGCTCCCCCCAAATAGAAATAGTTACAAAACGTTATAAAATCTCTTACCGGGCAAAATTCTATCCAAAATTTATTAGTTGGAGTTATATGTAAAAATATGACCCATAACTTATTTGACTTGAAAAATTAATTTAAATATATATATATCTTTAATTGTATACAATTTCACTTAAATGTAATATATTTTTTGTTTAAATTTCTCAAAATTCAGTGTTAATATTAGAGATTAATAAATTTGGAATTTAACAAAAGTACAATAATTTGCACTAATTATGAATTAAAGGAAGTTAATTTGATGTAAATAAATTTATTTATAGAAACAAGTTAATAAATAAAATTGACTCACGTAAAAAAGGGGAAATATAAGTATGATGTGAAAGCCAACAACGCATTGCCTCCTGGTGATGCGAATATCATGAGGTAAATTATAGCAATCACACAAATCTAAAAATATTCGTGTTTGAAATTTTCAGAGAATTTAGACATGCAAGTAGGCTCGTTAATGAAAAGAGAAAGAGGGACAGGGGACGAAAAGGGTCCATTACCTTCCCTTATTGCGTATGACACAACAGAACTGATCTCAAAGTAATATAGTTTTGGTATTATTTGCCGAACCCAATTTTTCCAAAAACTAGTCTGAAACGGCCCGGCCCTATTGTAATTATTCAAAAACCTATTATCAAGATAGACTAGAGCAGCGAGTGAAAGAGATGCTAATGATTAGAAAGTGGGAGTCCAGTTCTGCGTCATCACTGTAACGTATGTGAGATACGTAGATTTGCGGGCCCCATTGAAGGGCCTCCGTCTCCGTAGAAAAACAAGAGCTAAGCTGCCACCTCATGACTTTTGAGATGGTCCATACTTCACCTTCTTACGATATACCATTTTTTTTTCCTTTTGGAAACGAAAAATTCGTAGCACCTATGTTTTAATGCATGCATTAAATAAATTGTAAATAATTTTTAAAAAATATATATGCAAAATAAATTATATAACAATTTAAAATTAAATAATAATTTTAGTTCAAAAAAATTAAAAGAGAAACATTTTTTAAATATATATATTTGAAACTAAATTGAGCAAAGCAAAATTTGCAACGAGGCCAGCTACTACATCAGCCTGGAAAATTCGCGAGTTGGTTTCCTGCTCTGTTTTCTGCCTAGAAAAGTAAATGAATCTTCCGATTTTTTTAAGTAGCCAAAAGCCAACAGGTACAGGTTCACGCAGCTTGTGTCCTTAATCAGGACACGAAGACATTATACAAACCATGCAACCCCTGTCCACTTGCAGAACTTTTATTATCACAAAATGCCGACAAATTACTTTAATCATTTCATGCATTTATTCTATCACAAAGACCATATCTTTCTAGTCTACCATCCAACTAATTCATCTATCTAAGCATATTGCACACTTGATTACTAAGTACAAACAAATCCCAATAAGAAACCACCACACCCCATTTATAAGTATGTGGAATGCCTTCTTCTTTTTTTTTTCTAGTGGAGACAAAAGGATAGTGAAAAGGAATAAAGAGAAAGATTATGAAACCAATCCTGTTCCTAACATCTCCCAAGTGCGTTGACAAAGCCAATGAACCGTGCGCTACAACGAGGAATGAAACATTGCTGTAGGACAGTAGGAGACAAAAGAAGGAACCAAAATGGCAACTTCTTCTTGTAAGGATAAAGTGCATGGAGAGCAGAGGGTGGGGACTAATTACATAATCTGGGAGTGGAAATTTGGTTGAAGTTGGAGGGACGAATGTCGAGTTCTTGGGTCCAAGCCGTCCGGTCCTGAACATGCAAATGCCAGTAGGTCTGAGCCAGCGAGTCTGGGTCCATTGTATCACCTGCTCCACTTATTTGTTGTTGTTGCTGCCCAGTTGCAGTCCTCTGCAAGGTCGATGGTCCCCTACAATGTCCGTCCTTTTTTCATTAATTGCTCATCATTCATCATTTATCACTCATTTTCCCCTTCACAACTATGGAAAAATGAGCTCTTCACCAATGCTTCCAATTAGGTTATTGTCTCATGTTCCAATCTTATCATTGTTGGCCGTGTATTATATATGCTATTAAAGTGAGGGCCTTAGGGGACTATAAGCAGTAAAATGTATAGAATCTATTGCTGTTTTCTTCTGTAATAGGAGGCAGAGGCAGAGGCAGATATGAGATAGATTATTTGGGGAAAAAAATAAAAGAGCATCAGAAACCGATACAGATATAAAGATGAGAATGAACTAACCTTGGTGGCCCAATTACACCATCGATGATTACGTGTGCTACGTGCACACCAAGAGGTTGGAACTCCCTGGCCAGGCATTGAGATAGAGCTCTCAAAGCAAACTTTCCACAACCTGTTTTGATGACATACGTGTACAGATGTTGAGATTCAGATCGATAAACGCCAGAAAAAAAAAACACTTTAAATAAAAAGAAATAACATGGGTAGTCTCCAAAGATAAAATTTTTCCAGATTCATGTTTTGTGGAGTAAGTGATTACATAGTTCAGATAAGCCAGCAAACCCACTCAAAGAAGCTGCACACCCAGTGAACAAGATTGTTCCTTTCCCTTTCTCCACCATCGCTGGAATAACCTGGTAACATAAAATAAACATACAGGAACTCTACTAGATAGGGTAATGGTCTAATTAGGTCATTAACTAAGTTGGGACAACCGAAATGGAGGGTCGAGATATGGTATACTTGTTGGGCACAAAGGAAGGCACCAGTCGACGAGACTGCGAGGGATTTTTCGAAGGAATCGATGCGAATATCAGTGAAGCTGGTGGGTCGCCAGTCAGAGACCGGCTGGTATGCATTGTAGACAAGAACTTCCACAAAGCCAAGTGAGAGAACCCCTTCAAATGCTTCTCTCACACTTCTTGAAGCCGAGCAATCTATTCTAATCGCATACACCTGAGCCTTCTCTACTCTAGCTATCTCGTCTGCAAATCTCGACAACCTCCCTGCAAATCATGTATATATCTCGCCATGAGCTTCATCGTTCTTCTCCTTCAAGCACTGAATTTCTTTTCACTAATTATCTTCAAAAACTATTTGTGTTTGTAACCAACTTGTAATGTAAATCATTTTCAAGAGAAACAAAATGTTAAAACTGTGTTAAAGTCATCACAAATCATAAGCGGTTAAAGCGGTAAAAGGACAAGTCTGTCTCTAAGATTAGCATATAAAAGGGAACTACTGGTTGTGTAACAATATTGAATTACCCTCGTTATCTTTTCTTTTTCTGGCTAAGCAAACAGGTCGAGAAGGAGAAGAGAGATACATGTTATTAAGAGAGGTACCTAAGTCACGGGCGAGGATGGCAACAGTGTAACCTTCATGGGCAAACTTGCGTGCGATGGATCGGCCAAGCTTTGGTCCGACGCCGACAATGGCTGCGATGCCTTTGGTGGGGACGGAGCTCCCCATGTTTCGCATATTGGAAGAAGCCTATTCGGGTATTTTTTTTTTACCCCTGATGCTGGAATTCAGCTGATAATAACTAGCTAGTAGCAGCAAGAGCAAGCAAATTCTGACGAGTAGTTGTTGGTGTTACTTAAGAGCTGACCCTAGTTGACAGGGAAGTTACTACTACGATGGGGATAGAAGGTGGGGGTGGATGGTACTGCTCCTACAATGTTCTTCGTACCTTTCTTTGAAGTCTGCGTCTTTGCCTACTCCCTAACTGGCATTGTCCTAACTATAATCCATTACTCTTTTTTATCGAAGGATTGGCTTTAGTGGTAAAATAGGTAGAAATAGAACCCACGCGCCAGGGAGTTGACAAGGGCTCTTTTGATTTAAGTGGAGTTATGGATTCGAATCGTCCTCATATGTGTAGTTATTTAAAATTTGAAATTTGAGCTTTACCTCTCATAAAGAACTTATCTGACTCAAGCGGGGATTAATCTGAAAGTGGATAATTTAAGAGTACCTTTTCATAATTGGAATCCTCTTAAGATACTTCTTGAGCAACAAAAAAAAAAAAGGGATAGAAATAGATTATGTTCACATCACTTTTAATGAAAAACAGAGTATATTTGATTTAAAGTATTTATGTGAAATTGAAAACAAAAAAATTAGATTGATTAATGCCATTAAGTGGTTCAAGTAGAGATTCTTAGATACATAGTTTATAATGTGGTCAAAATATCAAGACGTAATTTATAAGTTGTAAAAAAAATAAAAATAAAAACAAAAAATCTCCTAATTGGTTCCTTAAAAATTATCAAATTATTTAAAAAATTTAATATGTCAATAAATTATTTATTATAATGCGTATTAAAATTTATGTTTAAGAAATGGGGAAGTAAATTTTTTCCTCCTTCCTCCAATACTTCAAACCTACGAGCCCTCTCTCCCCAAGTAATTGGTCATATGGATCAACCTTTAGTTGTGTCATTCGTCACGATAATGACAAAGAAGAAAAAAAAAATCTTTGGAATTGAAAGTGACCATTTTCCAGTGAAAACAATCTTTGGAAATGAAAGTGAAGGAAGTTCTCTACTAATACAAAGAGGGCCAATTTATCATCATATGATCATATGCTCTAGCGGATCTGAATTCTGATAGAAATTTACAGAGAGGTGTACCAATCTCTTTTTTTTCTTTTCAAAATTTCTAAGGAATTCATCTCAGAAACATTTCCTAGAACCAAAAAATTAAAAATGAAACTACAATTATTCAATGAACCTGCCCTACTGTTCCTTCTGTCTCAGACAACTCATGGGCATGGGGTTCTTAATCAAAACAACTGTTGGCTTAAAGTTTTCTACCAGAGACACGAAATATCAATCATAAAAGCCGTGATCATCACCAGATATTTTAATACTTCTACTTTTACAATCTCTAAAGTTCTCTATCAGATCTAGGTAATTACTAAAAAATCAAAATATATTAAATTTGTGAGGAAAAAGAGAAGAGGCGGCCCTAGTGAATCGTGATTGAAGCCATTTGTGTCTTGCTTTGTTTTAATCTTATCAGCGGTTTCTTCAAATTTGAAGTAGGCCTATCACCGAGTACCAAAGTCCTGTAGTAATTGGTTGTCTTTGCTTAAGTAAGGTTACTCTACAATAGTGTTAAATATTTAAGCGGTGCTTGGTTAAAGGGTATGAGAATAAATCAATGAAAATCGAATGAATGGTAATAGTTAGTTGGTTATTAT
>JANIPM010000231.1:59597829-59610934 GCA_027478405.1 Erythroxylum cassinoides
GTTTATGGTTTAACATGGTATGTGTGTGATGTTTAAGGAAAAAGAAAATAAGATATATGTTTTGTTTAAAAGATGAGGAATGATGAGTTTGAAGAATCTTATGAATTGAGATTTTGTTTGAAGATGAATTTCCAAATGGGAAATTGAATTGCTTTGTATGAGATTGAATAAAGAATGAAAAAAAAATTACCGTTTCGGATAGAGTTAGATCAAAAGTGTCTTAAGGTTTCCAACGTTAATCTAGTTTTCTCTAAGGATATGTGTTATCGGATGTCAGAATTTCAAAGTTAATTTGGCCATAGGTTTGATTGATCCGATTTGCTTTCTTGACCTTCGCTTTATGATCCATTCGTTCGTTGTCCGCCACTTTGTGTTTCCGTTTTCTGATTGGGCTCCGGTTTCAAAAATCAGGTCCCAACATTACGAGATGCCTATTAACAAAACTAAAGAAAGATACACAAGTCAGAATTTTAATATCCCCCAATTATAGTAGAATATTTTAATCTAATTATGGTATATAATTACAAAATATATTAAAACTATCTCTTAATAGCTACCATTAAACATATCTTCATACTTGTTATTTACATCTCCCCTTAAATTAATGATAGTAAATTAAAAACGTCAATTGTTTAATAAAAACTAATGATGAGTAAGAGTGAGAAATTTTGTGAAAACATCAATAATCTGACGATGCGTAATGATGTAGGGGAAAATAATAAAGTTATTGTCAAAAGCTTTATAGATTGAGTGAAAATTCACCTTAATGTGTTTCACACACTCATGAAATACAAGATTTGTCAAAATTGATAAAGCAAACACACGCAAGAAAGGGTAAATTGTGTATGACTTGAAAATTTTTGCAAGTTACTATCAATTTGTATAAATGATAGGTGGCTATTAAAATTTAAAATACAAGGAGCCTCTTACAATTTGAAAACAAAAGTAGCTATAACGTGGAAATTTAGAAGTTAAGGGAAAAAAAGAATGACACAACCAATTTATACTGCTTCGACTTATAACTAAGCCTACATCCAATCCCCAAGTATCCAACTTGAGTATTTTACTAAAAATCTCCAAGTAGTAATTTGACGAGCCTCTCCAAGCTTATAATTACATCTTTTACAAGGCTCTTCAACCTTTCACATTAATAATATTTGACCAATCTCTACAAACTCTCAATAAATGAAAGTGGGATTTGCTCAATATGAGATTTAATTGAATAACAATCTTTCTCAATAGAGTGTTTTCACTTTTGAAAACATAGAGGGTATGACTTTCGAGAGTATTGATGCTACTAATGAATTTTAGAAAATCTGGTGAATAATTGAATGCAGTAGCTCTCCCTTAAATAGGAATTACCTTTTACTAGTCATTACTTCAATTTTATCATAGACTAACTAATTGACTCGACTTTGAATATGTTAAAACATCTTCCTCACTATCTTTGATAAATTTTCAAATAAAGTTGTTAAGATGGTTCCTGTAAAATAGGAATTGCTAAAAATTTATCCTTTAACAGATAAACTAAATTATATAACTACAATTTATATCGTTATCTTTCTAAATAAATGAGAAATTCTGGTTAAATAAATCTGAATTTTTGAAATGTTATATTATTTATTGTTATCATAAAAATCATTAAAATAAAAGCCTTAAGTTAACAATCTGCCATTTTTTGAAGATGACAAGAAATAACAAATATTTTTTCAAAAGATTTGAGTAACTATGAAGGATTTCGAAAAGTACTTGTAATCTTTATATGTCCTTATGCATAACCATTATTAGAAGGAACCTCTACTACCATTAAGAAACTTAGATGCAAGCATATAGCTAAACATAATAATATCAAGCCCAATATCGAGTCCCTATCATATTAACATATTTCAATACATAAAAGCATTTCAAAATTAGCAAAATATACCATTTATCTTCTCCTCTTTACTCTGCCCCTTTGTCATTATCGAAAAGAAGGGAAATAAATTAAACAGATCAGATGGAAGAACCATGTAATCATAAAAGAGACAGTGTAGCACAAATATTCAAGGGTAAAAACTAGTCACGATAAACTATAAACAAGACTAAACATGTAAACAAAGTCATCAATACCAATATTCAGGCCATCACGAAAAATTCAAGATTAAAAATTCACAAAATATTCAAGAAAAAATGGTTTTCAAGAAAAATATTCCTTAAGAATGTCAACAAGGGTCTGAAGTAAGATCTTCATGTCATTGATTTATCCCTGCATGTGGGTCATCATAGCATGCATTTGGTCTTAAGTGAACCCGATGTCCTGCAGTTATTGTTGAAACACAAGAGTGTTAGCATCTTTAAAGGTAATGGGTCTGGCACTCTTGAGAAGGTCCCATGACCTCTGCAATCCATTCTATCTTCTTGTCCACCCAAATGTTATCTTTTAACTTATATCTAAATTGAAAGGGAATGGAAGAATGGTATTTAGCAGGCTTATACAATTCCAAATTGTCAATCAAAACACCATGATGGGCAAATATTTTCATCAAAAGCATCCCATTAGGCAAAAGACCCATTGGTATTCTTATAAATCCCTTTATCTAACATAAATCGAATAACCATAGCAAGCAGATTCATTTGATTATCTATGATCAGATTGTAGATAACATAGGTGTCTAGAAGACTACATCTTTCAACAGAGTTGCTTTGTAGGAAATTGATGTGGCAGAAAGTGATGCAAGGCATCTTTATAGAAGATTCAACAGTTTACATAAGGGTTTTCTGTCTTGATTGTTTTTAATATGAAGATAGATGGAATGAACAACTTTTGCCAGGTCCTGGTTAGCAACATCCCATTTGTGATAGGGAAAATCAGTGCGGCCAATAGGGGCTATGTCTAGCAAATTTCCCAATATCTCTTTTGTTATCAGAATCTTGCACTCACTAAACCATGAGAGAATCGCTAATTTTCCATCAATAATATCTGTTCTGATTTGAGTCTAGAAAGATCTTACGAGCTCATCACATGAAATTTCATTTAAGGTAAGGAAATTATGCTAGCCTACTAATAGGAAGTAAGGAAAGATAGCAATACCAATATCATCAAATAAGATACGAGCCAGAATACGCCTAGCAACCACCTTTCATTTCTAGTAGCATATTTTATATCTTGCTTCAGCTTCTTGTGATTGAAAGGTGTTGAGGATTATCCTTTCTCTTGTACAGAGACGTTCTTTTTCTTAGATCTTTTTGCAGGAGCCTCGAGGATTTCTTTGAAGAGAGGTTCCCCATGAGTAATAGGATCCTCTTTGGGCTTCTCAGCAATAGGCACCTTGCCTCTTCTTTTCTTCTTTTTTGAGACGCTTTTACTTGCCTCGAATTATCATCGGAGTTAGAGTTCTTTTCTTTTTCAACCAAAAGCTCTTTCTCCTTCTGTGTTATGAAGATGCTAATTATGGTTCATGATCTTCTGGCCAACTAAATAGGTTCCTCTTTAGAATCATCATCAGAAATAATCCATCATTCTTTAGAAAAATTTAGAATGGTTAGACCAAGGTAAGGAGTTGATGATGGTCGTGGTGAAGAAATTTGAGGAGTTAGAGTCGGCTTATGTATTAGTGGCGGTGAAGGAGAAGCCGTGAACAATGGAGAATAAGATCTTGTAAATGGAGAATGAGATAGGGTACTTACTTCCTCTGGTAAGATAGAAAACTCCCTCGTACTAGAAGCTTTCTCTATACAAGTAAGCTCCTCTTCACTTAAAGAGTCCTTCTCCTCCTCCTCCTCTTCTTCTTCTTCTGATAAACTAGGGTTTGAGTCACCAGAGTTAAGAATTTCTTCATTAGACTTATTTTAAGAGTCACATCTCGGTTTAGTCTTTAATTCATAGTGTTGGGTAAATGAATCGGAAGTCATCTCTTTTAGTGATGACGACGGTGCCACATTCTTCTTCTTTCTTTCATACATGTGTAAAGGTTTCTTTTGTGTGGATTTCCCTTAAAAATTGGGAACTATTGACCAAAGAGAAAGCAATGGGTTCAATATGAGTTTGGTGATTCTAGTATGGGTGACATGGAAGATTCAAAAACAAAAGATTTAGGCTCTTGGTCATGGTATAATGTTTCGCAATGTCTCGAAGTGGGTCTTTTTGATTTATTTTGAGCTTTGGACTTTATTTGTGCCATTTCAAAGAAAGATGCTAGAAATTTTTATTTTGAGAGATTTGAGAAAGGAAGAGTTCAATTACAGTGACAGAGAAGGAGCTTTAAGAGATGAAGAAGATAAGATGAAGGAAGGAATCATTTTAGGTTGTGTTAAATGGTTTCTAAGAGTAGATTTTGTTTGAAGATGAAAGATTGCACATGTTCCTAAAAGTGTTATCACTTCTTGTATCTTCTGTCAATCGTGTATGAAAAATTGACAGTACTGCGTGCATGTTTTCAAAACATAAAATTACATTATTTAGTAACCGTACCTTTTCGACAAGGTTATTATTCCCTTTTTGAATTGATAGGAGCCTTTGAAGTAATAATATAGAAGGAGCCTGTTAATATCTGTAAAAGAAAGTAGCATAAAATCTTCGAATAGAACTAGATATCCGATAATCTATATATAGTAAACTCTTTCCTTAGTAAACATAATTTATCTTCTGAAAGTGGATTAGTAAAAATATCAGCTACTTGATTTTCAGTATTAATATGCAATAATTCAATTGTTCCTTCTAAGACATGATCTCTAAGAAAATGATGTTTAACTTCTATATGGTTAGTCCTAGAATGATGCACAGGATTTTTAGATAAATTAATTGCACTTGTGTTGTCACATAATATAGGAATATGACTAAAGTTTAAAAAAAATCTTAGAGTTGATATTTCATCCACAAAATATGAGCACAACAGCTAGCAGTTATTATATATTCTACTCTAGTTGTTAAAAGTTTGTGCAATTTAGTTTCTTGTAGGACCAAGAAACTAAACATCCATCAAGGAATTAACAACCACTTATGCTTTTCAAGTCAACCTTATCTCTTACATAATCTGCATCAAAATAACCAACTATGTCTTATGAATACTTTTTGGACACCATAGTCCAAAGTCTATGGTTCCAAGAAGATAACGAAAAATCCTCTTGACAGCTTAAAGATGTCTTTCTTTAGGATTGGACTAAAAATGTGCACAAAGATACACAATAAGTATGATATCCAGTCTTAAACTTGTAAGATGCACCAGTGAACTAATCATTCCTTTGTATTTTGTCTAGTTAGCAGCTTTGCCTAGTTCATCCTTATCAAGCTTAGTTTTGGTATACATTGGAGTTCCCATTGATTTGGCATTTTCAAACTGGTATTTTTTATAAGTTCCTTTATGTACTTATCCTGACTAATAAAAATTCCTATTTTATGTTTGCTTGATTTGCAACCCAAGTAAGAAGGATAGTTCCCCCATCATTTTCATCTCAAACTCCCCTTGTATCAAAGCTGAGAACTATTGATAGAAAGAAGGGTTAGTAGCACCATATTATGTCATCAACATATATATGAACTATGAGTAAATCATTATCATTTTTTAATAAATAAGGTTTTATCTACCTTACCTCTTTCAAAGTTATTCGAAAGTAGAAAGTTACTTAACCTGTCATACCATACTCAAAGAGCCTGTTTTAGACCATACAAGGCTTTTGATAATTTCATCACATAATTTAGATGGTCAACATCCTCAAAACCTGGAGGTCTCTTAACAAACACTTCTTCATTAATATATCCATTTTAAAAGGCACTTTTGACATCCATTTGGAATATTTTAAATTTTCTATAACATACAAAAGCAAGTAAAATTCTGATATACTTTAGTCTATCAACAGGTCTATAAGTTTCATCAAAATCAATACCTTCATGTTGATTATAGCATTGAGCTAAACATTTACCTTTATTTCTTACTTACCATTTTCATTAAGTTTGTTTTTGAATACTTAACGATTTTTAATGATTGATTTGATTTGTAGATAGTGTACCAGATTCCAAACCTAATTCCTATCAAATTGGTTTAGTTCTTCTTTTATAGTTGCAATCCTGTTTTTATCAACAAGTGTCTCTTTAACTATCTTTAGTTCTAGATGTGAAACAAAGGCAACATAATTATTTTTGAAGGAGGCTTTGGTTCTTAGACCTTCTGCAAGGTCTCCCAGAATATACTAAAGTGTATCATGACCTCTCCATTCTCTTGGTGTCTTTTTGTTTTGAATATTTGGTGTCCTTTATTGTATAAGTACATGTTGAGGTGTACTTGGAGAAGAAGCCTTTTTTGTACTAGCTTTAGAAGGACGTTCTTAATCTTATAAATCTAAAGGCACTTTTTTGGCTTATCTTCAGGGACTAAAGGATGCTCTTCATCATCTGAATTAGCAACTATTTTTTAGGACAGTGCTTCATCAAATACTACATGTATTGATTCTTCTATGCTCTTGATTTTTTTTGTTATAAACTCTAAATCTTTTGCTAGCAATGTTCTATCCCAAAAAAATGGCTTCATCAGACCTTGCATCAAATTTGCCAAGGTTGTCCTCACCATTATTCAACACAAAACACTTATAGCCAAACACTCGAAAGTAGGCAATATTCGGCTTTCTTCCTTTCCATAACTCATAAGGGGTCTTTTTTTAGAATAGGCCTTATAATGCACCTATTCAAAATGTAACATACAGTAGACATAGCTTCTGGCTAATAGCCGTGAGATAGACCACTTTCACACAGCATGGTCCTAGCCATATCAGTAAAGGTACTATTCTTTTTATCAACAACTTCATTCTACTGAGGAGTCCTTAGACGTGAGAAATTATGAGTTATGTCATTATCATCACAGAAATATTCAAACTTTTTGCTATCAAATTCTCCTACACAGTCACTCCAAATCGAAGTAGCACAGTACCCTTTTTCAATCTGAAAATTTTTTTTGCAAAACTTCTCAAAAACTTCAAAAGCATCATTCTTATTTACTAGGAAATAAACCCATGTAAATCTAGAGTAATCATTTATTATAACAAAACCATAATGTTTACTACCAAAACTTTAATTGCTAGTAGAACCAAATAAATCCATATGTATAAGCTCAAATGGTTGGTTAGTAGATACAACATGTTTGGCTAGAAAGCTACTTCTAACTTGTTTTTCTTTTAAGCATGCTTCACAAAACTAACTATTCTCAAAGTTTAAATTTGGTAAACCTTTTACCAATTCATTCTTAGATAGTTTTGATAAAATGCTCATACTAGCTTGTCCAAATCTTCTATGCCAGATTAATTAATCCTTGTATAAAGAAACAAAGCACTTAACTTTTTGAAAAGATTTGTCTTCCAATTGAGCACAATATATATTCTAATTTCTAGGACCAACAAACACTATGTTATCATTATAATTATCAATTATTTCACAATGAGATATGTAGAATGTGACTCTATATCCCTTATCACCTAATTGACTTACATTTAGAAGGTTATGTTTCAAACCATCAACATAAATAACATTATCAATAGAAGTAGAGTCTGAGGCACCAATTTTACCAATTCTAGTGAATTTTGCTTTGTTTTTGTCATAAAAGACAACATTACCTCCATCTTTGCTTTCAATATAGTTAAAGTGTGACATTCTACCTATCATATGTCTTGAATAGCCACTGTTAACTATCCATTGATTTCTCTTGTCCCTATTTTGAAGCATATATACATAATGTACTATCTTAATTTAGGCACCCAAATTTTTCTAGGTCCTTTTAGGTTAGTAGTCTGACCTTTTGGTTTTCAAACATATATTTTAGACAATTTACTCATTCTATATATTTTACAAGAGTGACTAATATGTTTATGTTTGCCATAGTAGAAGCATAAAATAGGTGAATAAGAGTTACTATCAATTTTTCCATGCATCAGTTTACTACTGTTTTGATTATGAGAAAGAAGTTCTTGTACATCTTAATATTATTATTTTCATCATATCATATTCCTGCCTCTTCAAAGACTCCTTTACCACTGCCAAGTAATGCATCAAGATTATTTTTTCCATCAACAAAATTAGCTGTATCTTTTTCTAAAGATATGATTTTTCTAGCAAATTTCTCTTTTTCATTTTTTAGGTGATCACATGCAAATTATAGTTCAACAACCTTTTCTTCTAATTGTTTTACTTTTTTAGAATCATTCTCAAGCAATGCATTTTGTAGCTAAGTTACTTTTTCTTCTAAAAATTCCTTTTCGAATACCTTTTGTTTATAGTTATTTTCAATCTTAGCAAGAGACATATTTTGGACAATGGATTCTTATTCATTGATTCTAATGATTTAATTTTATTCTTCAAAGATGCATCATTGTTTTTAGACTTCTCAACCTCTTCAACATACTGCATAGTTAATTTCTTATACTGAGCATATAGTTTATGGTATGCATCTCTTAATTCATCAATTTCAATAGTAGAGTCAAAACTGTATACATTATCTTCTCTCGAATCAGCCATAAGACAAACATTGCTTACTTCTTCACGCTCTTCTTCTTCAAAGTTTTCAAAATCTTCATCAAAACAAAATGCAATCATAGCTTGCTTTCTAGGTCTTCTGTTTTTAGTTTTGTCTTTGTAATTAAGAAGGGTACATTTTGGTTTGGTATGTCCAGGTTTTTTACAGTGATAACACATAATTTTAGTATTTTATGTATTGCTGCTTCCTTTTGACCTATTTTTTCCAAATTTCTTGTTTCCTTCTCTTTTCTTTATCAGCTTCTTCTTATAAAAATGTGCACACTTTCTGACTATAAGATTGAAATCATCATCTCTATCTATTGACAACTCGGTGTTGCTTTCATCACCATTACATGAAGCTAATTCAGCATTAGCTTTTACAGCCATTTCTCCTCTGTAGGAGGTTCCTTCATCTCATTTGAGCTCTATCTCATGGATCATTAAATTTCCTTTTGGCCAATCAAGTGAAATAGTGTCTAGATCTTTTGCAGCTTCTAAAGTTATTACTTTAGGTCTCCATTCTTTTGGCAGTAACTTTAGGATCTCTGTAAGATATATCTTTCTTAAGTTTTTCAAGGTTGTGATGATATTATTGAATCATCCAAAAAATGTGTCTATGGTCTCTCCATGTTTCATGATAATAGTTTCGTATTAATACACTAAAGGACTTATCTTATGTTTCTTTACCTTATTTATTCCTTCAAAGGCAACCTGAAGTTTGTTCTATAGTTTCTTTGTTTTAGAATAGTACGATATCTTTTCATATTCTTCTGAAGAGAGTGCACAAATCAGATGATGTCTTGATTTAGCATTCAGTTGTGAATTTTTTCTATCAGCATTAGTCCACATCTCTACATCATTAGTAGTAGGAAATGTATCTCCTACTTTGATAGCTTGCCAAACTTCAATATCCACAGATTGGAGATAGATTGCCATTCTGTCCTGCCAATAGAAATAGTTGTTTCCATTAAAATAAGGAGACCCTATGATGGATTGTCCTTCAAGACTTCTCAAGTTATTTTCCATTATCTATCATATGCTGCAAAACACAATAAATGTGAAACCGAGCTCAGATACCAAATAATAAAGCAAACACATGTAAGAGGTGGGTGAATTATACCTGACTTGAAAATTTTTGCAAGTTACTATCAATTCATATAAACGATAGGTGGCTGTTAACATTTTAAATAAAAGGATCATCTTGCAATTTGAAAATAACAGTAGCTATAACGTGCAAATTTAAAAGTTAAGGGAAGAGAAAAAATGACACATCTAATTTATATTGCTTCGACTTATAGCCAAGCTTCAGTCTAGTTTCCAAGTATCCAACTTGAGTATTTCACTAAAAAACTTCAAATAATAATTTGACGAGTCTCTCCAAGCTCACAAATACATCTTTCATAAGGTTCTTCAACCTTCCACACTAGTAGTATTTGACCATCCTCTACAAGCTCTCAACAAATGAAAGTGGGATTTGCTTAATATGAGCTTCAATGAATAATGATATTTTTCAATAGTGTGTTTTCACTTTCTAAAGCACAGAGGGTATGACTCTTGAGAGTATTAATGCTACTGATCTATTTTAGAAAATCTAGTAAATAATTGAATGCAATAGTTCTCCCTTAAATAAGAATTCCCTTTAACTAGTTGTTGCTTCAATTTTATTATGGACTAATTGACTGAATCGGCTTTAATATGTTAAAATGTCTTCCTCACTATCTTTGACAATATCTTCAAATATCTGTTTGTTTGGATAATCTTTTGACTATGTCTCGAAGCCAACTGTCGGATCAGGTGAATAGCAGGTTCCTTCATCTATACAGAGATGACAGGGACTATCCATTTTAGATTTTGTGGAACCGTTTTTTATTTTTCAAATAAGGTTGTTAAGATGGTTCTTGCAAAATAGGTATTGTTAAACTTTTTTTCCTTTCATTTCAAACAGATAACTAAAGTATATAACCTCAATTTATATTATTATCTTTCTGAATAAATGATATAATCTAATTAAATAAATCTAAAATTTTTAAATGTTATATTATTGATTGTTATCATCAAAATTTGAGTTAATTAAATTATGAATAGTATTTATATTGTCAGGGAGTAGGATTAAATTTTGAGTAACCCAATTAAGAGAGTATGCTACCTAACCAAGTAATTTCAGAACATATTGATGATATAGCATGGTATTCAACCTTTTGAGGATTTGGAAACTCTTTATTGTTTTTTACACTTCTAAAATATTAATACATCATCTAAGTATACACACCAACCTACGGTAGAACGTCACATATTAGAAGAACCAAATAGAAAAAAGAGCCTACGGCTAGGGATACCAAAAGATAACTTATAAATTATTTAACAGCTACCATATGTAAATGTTGAGGTGAAGTTGTAAACTGACTCATTATGTCGATCGCAAATAATATATTTGTTCCAATAATAGTCAAGTAAACCAGATTCTTAGGTAGTCTCAGATATAATATTAAATCCTGGATGGGATCACCATCATCTTTGTCCACGATCACCATCATCTTGTCAATATTTGACATTTTTTTTAATACAAGGGAAAGGAAAACGAGAGAATATTAAGGCAGATGTCTACGATACAAAACACCGTGAGAATCACGGGACATAGGGGCGAGGACGAGCGAAGGTGCCTCCTGAAGGGGGTGGACTCCGAGGCTAGCATAAACAGCAAGAGCAGCAAGACTGTCCACACTCTGATTGCCTTCCCGAGGTACATGTTGGAGCTTCAAGTCCCAATCTCGACGTAATAGCTCCCAAATACCTGTCAGCAAGAAAGAAAAGTCAGTCAACTGAAACCTAGAGGAAGAGAGGATATTGATTACCTCCAAAGAATCAACTTTGAGAATCACTCGTCTGAAACCCCAATTCTATGCCAAAGTAAGTCCCGAGTGGACTCCCCATAGTTAGCGGTGAGCCCCGGCCAATATGGTGCAGGAAGCCCCCACACCACTGGCCTCGCCAATCCCTGAGCAGCCCTCCAGCCGTTGCAAAGTTAGCCCCACTCTTGACGGCTCCATCAGTATTGAGTTTGACCCAGCCTTCCATGGGTTTAGTCCAGCCCACCAATTGGCCTACCGCTAACCCCTGAGGCCCATAGACACATCCTTCCATGATACTAGCACGGACTATCCCGTTGGCATAGGCCAAGACTGCCCGATAACTATCGGTAGGCCAGGTGAAGTCTACCTCAAAGATGGATTTGTTACGCCATTTTCAAATAAACCAGCAAGCTACCCCGAAAGTAGAAGCCCATTGAAGTTGCTGGAAATGATCGCTCTTGCACAAATTGCGAGTTACCCACTGGTCGACGTCCTGACTAAAGAAATGCGGGTCATGGAGCACCGGGGAAAAAGTACACCAGAAGGCTCTGACTTGCCGACAGTCCCGAAAAGCATGCAAAGTAGTCTCATCCAGGCCACAGGCGGGGCACTGACTGTCAGTCGTAAGGTGTCTGGCTACTCGCTGGTGGTTAGTCAACAGCTTTTGCTTGAGCAAGAGCCAAAGGAAGGTCCGTATATGCGGAGGGCCTGTCCATTTCCAAACAGGGGCCCAGGACCTACCGATCACCTCCGAGTCTGTCCCCTCAATAAGGTCGTAAGCAGATGTAGTAGTGAACGTACTACTCGGGGTAGGGCCCCACTGAAAAGAATCCACCTCGGTGCTAGACTGGGGTAAGCGAAGGGCCGCAATTTCCATACAGACGGAGGAGGGGAGGTATTGTTGGAACCGGTACCAGTGCCAAGAACGTGGCCCAGACAGGTAGTCGGCCACTGTGGCGTAGCGAGCCATCTCCGGAAGAGGAGTGGTGACCACGGAGGCTAAAGGACCCCTACCCGGCACCCAAGAGTCCAACCAGGAGAAGATGTGTCGCCCATTCCTTAAGGTCCACCTGAGACCGTGGCCGACATGTTGCCAAACTGCCGAGATACTCCTCCAGGTAGAGGAGGCCCGGGATCGGTGAATAGAAAGGGGGATATGAGTCGGGTCGAGACGATACTTAGCACGTAAGACTTGGACCCATAACGAGGTAGGTTTAAAAAGTAAATCCCAGCCAAGTTTGGTCAAAAGGGCATCGTTAGACGTGCGGAGACGTTTTAAACCTAATCCCCCATCCTTTTTAGGTTTGCAAACCTCCTTCCATCTGTCAGGCATGTCTAGATAATTTAGGGCATAAGTAAAATGTTAAGAACCGAAGAGCTTCAAATACATAGACTTGCCAGGGACAAATTCCATTGAATGCGGAGCAAGAATGAGAAGAATGAAGAGCCAGCATCGTCAATACCTTTGCCAGATCTCACCCACCCCCAATCGAGAAGTTTCTGAGAAGAGTCGAGGAAAATGAAGTTGATTATACCCTAATTGGAAAAGGAGAGTCTCCTCTGTGTAGTCGTTTTGACAAACACCAATTAAAGACAAAAAAGGCGACGAAACTAGCAGAGGGAGCGGATGAATAGAGGCTTAATAGAGGTACTAACACGTAGTCATTGTGCAAATGCGAAATTTAGAAACATACAATGCCCATTTGTTTTTGGGAATTAAAGAGTATGTATATAGAAGTTTTGTTATGAATAGTTGAGATGTGTAAATGATTATTATTAA
>JANIPM010000231.1:59624328-59638547 GCA_027478405.1 Erythroxylum cassinoides
CTTTCTAATCCTGGAAAGGAACATTGGGCTGCAGTCAAGTGGATTCTCAGGTATCTTCGAGAGTCATCCAAAATATGTTTATGTTTTGGAAGAGCAGAACCTGTGTTAGGTAGTTACACAGCTGCAGATATGGTTGGAGATGTTGTCTCGAGAAAGTTTACATCAGATTACTTGATTACTTTTACAGGGGGAGCTGTGGCATTATAGTCAAAGTCACAGAAGTGTGTTGTATTTTTTACAACTGAAGCAGAGTTTATTGCAGCAACGAAAGCCTGTAAGGAGTTACTATGGATGAAGAAGTTCTTTAATGAACTTAGCATCAAGCAAGAATAGTATCAACTGTATTGTGACAATCAGAGCGCTATTCACCTTAATAAGAATGCCTCTTTTCACTCACGATCAAAATACATTGATGTGAGATATCACTAGATCATAGATGTGACGGAGACGAAACAATTACGGTTAGAAAAGATCATTACTGATAAAAATGGATCAGACATGTTAACCAAGATTCTACCAAAAGACAAGTTTGAGTATTATCGATCAGTAGCAGGCATGATAGAGCCCTCCATGTAATTGGGAGGGGGAGATTTTTTGGAGATGGGTCCCTCTCACATGGAGGGACTCCATGATTCCAAAATTGAGACACCGAAATCGGTGCCGCATTCCGCAATTGTTGAAAATAAGTAAAAATATAGCTGCAAGGTGGCTGTCTCACGCAGTGGAGTGCTTATATAAGGCACTCCCTGCTTCAGAAAAAATTACAGAAAAATAGAGAGCAAAACCATAGCAAAATAATGCTCTAAAGTTAAGAAAAATTTTCTTAAAGGGTTGGTAAGTGACAAAATAGTGAGGTTAGTATTTTAAGCTTGGGAAATACCTTTTAAATCACTATTTTGGTTTTATCTCTGTATATCTACTATTTGTAATAGTGGAATAATTATTCTAAGTTTTGTTCGTGAACGTAGTCCAAAGTTAAGGGTGAACCACGTTAAATATTCTGTGTTTATTGTGCTCATTTTATTATTCCTTTTCACAAAATACACTTGCTGAGCTCAACAATTAGCTGGATTATAAAGCCCAGAGTGAAGTCCGGTAATCTTCACACCTACTATTATGTTAGCTCTTTTCGAGTGCTAAAACTATTTGTCTTGTAATATTTTGAGCATTATTTATAATTAGATATATTTAATTATTTGAAAAATATTATTACCATGAATATTCTATCTTATTTGGAATTCTTTAAAGATGAAGTTTATTTTTGGGATAAAAATCCTAGCCATAACAGGATTTAATTGAAATCAAATAACTATATCTTGACTAAGATAAAATATAGAGTTTTGGTGATTTTTGGACTCTTCTTGATAGCGTATTTTAAGTTTGGAGATATCATTTACTATTTTACAGTTACAGTTTTGTTGTGTTTTATGTGATTTTTGGGCTAATGTGTTGTTCCTTTCGAGTGAATTAACGACAGGTAGTGTGTAACTTGGAAATTGAAATTTAAGGCTATCTTGGATATTATTTTTTAGCTGATTTCACATTATCATCATCCAACTTTATAGCTGAGTCTTTTTTTGTTTTTTAGAAAGACTATTATTGGAGTTTTTGTTGTTGAGATTGTGATTTCAACAGTTGCGTATTTCTTTCAACCTTAAACGAAAATTAAGGGTGATCTTGCATCATATTTGTGGCTGATTTTTGTGAGATAGGATTTTGATTTGAAGTTGCAACTTTATGTTAATGTCACACAACCTTGTTGCTAGTTTTCATCGTAGAATATATTTCTTTTTTCTATAGTTGCACATTCTTCTGTTTTTGAATAATTTTTTAGAGCTTCTTTGGAGTCTAGTGTATGAATTTTAGCAACTATTTTTTATGGTATTTGCATGATTTTGTAGGGCTGTTCACTATCGATGGAGTGTTAATTTGTGTGGTTGTCGGTTGTGATTTGTGGGATAAGAATGCTGTGTTTTCTATCCATGGTGAGGGATTTTTTGGTGTGTCCATAATAGTGGTTTTTATGAGAAAAACTTCCAACAGCCTTAGTGTTTTTGCAGCTCTTCGTGTATGACGTTTCGGTGAAGAAACATTAGTTGATTTGAGGCATTTTGTCGCTGTTTTGCGTGGCATTTTCAGTGATGATATTGAAACCTCACAACAGATCTTTCGATGGCCAACTTTTCGTTCTTTCGTTGATGAACTGACATATTTAGCGATGTTTTTTTATCTCAAGTATTGTCTTTGTTTATGTTGGTTATTGTTTAATCATTTAAGTTGTTTATTTCGTATCGTTATCATTAAACATTGTTGAGGTTAGTATAAGACGGTCATGTTATTGGGTATGAATTACTTTCATGGGTTGTAATGATTAGGTGTCAAAGGTAGAGTGAGTAGCTCTGTAATGTTTTGAGTAAAACTATGTTGTATCATAAGTGAAAGTAATTAAGTTAAGTGAGAGTCGCAGATGTAAGTAAGGTATGTCAATTATATTAGCAAATCTTGAGTATTGATTTGTTTATTTATATTTATTTTTTCTATTTTCACTTGTACTAGAAATAATCGTTGCCGAATCAAAAATTTTACGAAACTACTACATCATTTCCGAAATTACAAGTCTCTTTAATGAAAACAATTATCCCAACATTGACTGAGTTGATTGAAAGTGACAAACTTTAACAAAAAATTAAAATCGAATCGACCGATTCCTCACATATATCTGCCAAGATTGGTTTTATTGAAAAGAACCCATTTCTCCATCCAATTTTTGTTTACTGAAAGTAACACTAACTCCGTGTATATGTACTGTTGTGTCTACACTTGCCATGCACATTTCTCTATCTTCATAATCAATCTGCGTGGAGGACCCCATTTAATGATATTGAGCGAAAGATGCCAAGAAAACTTTTCACCTTTGCAGGAGCAACCTGAATCTGAAATCATAAGGCATGACTTGTACAAACTGTGAGAGATGGCACTTGACTGCTTCTGTTCTAATTTTACCATGTAACTATAGGCAGATCCAGTCAACCAATGACTCCATGTCCTTGGCAAAGTCTGGCAAGTACCAATCTAACAGCTACGGAATTGTCAACTTGTTTGTTCTCGAAATCCCAACAGCTGCTTGTAAATAGTCTTTTTTTGCTGCTTCTAGTTCCTCTTCAACTTGAGAAGCTGTGTACATCCTTACCTGTAAGGTTGTAAAATAGGCATCAAATTACTTTTTTTTTTCGTGACCTGATAATAAATACAGTATCTGCAGTCTAGACGTTGACAGGAAAGTGCAAATGTAACCAATGGTTCAGACAACTCCAACCCGAAAATACTGCGCCCTTTCAACTCATTATTTTTTGCAGCTATTGGACAAGTCTACCATATTGAATAAAATGAGTACTTAGTCTAAAGAACTATTAAATGATTCCATCAAGAATCCCATTTCCAGATGAAAGCAACTTACGAATTTTAAGTGGTACGGAAGCCTCAAGATGAAGTGCTCGATTGTAATTGCATTCAGTAAATGTCCTCCCACTGTTACTGCTGGCTGAAGGAAGCATACAAATTTTCAATCCACACCGTCGATGGTTAGAAGCTTATGTTCATAGCATGCTCATGTAGAAGAAGGCCACAGTCAGGACACCATATAGCATTTAGTACAACTCATCCACGTACTTAGATAAAAGAGATGAGCCTTTTGGCTGTTAAAAGTATTGAGTAACGGTGATGATTATAATATACGTTACAAGTCATATATATATATATATGTACAAGTGATAAAGATACAATGAATAAAATCTAGTCTTAATCAAATCAATTATCTTAAGTAACAAATATTATCTAATACACGTGAACTCTAATTTGATGGGTCAAGATGTCCACAGAATTTCTAAGAACTTGCAACAAAAATTCCTAAGAAAATTATATTTCCTGGCAATTGAAAGTTTTGAGTACTACCTAAAAGAGATTGTCATTCAAGTTTTTGAGGTTCCTGGTTATGAAAGCATTTAACAAATAACAGACATTAGTAGAAACTACTGATTAATAATTTTCTTCTTTGTTGACAAACAACTAACAGAAGAAAGGCATTTCTTACCTTTTGCATTAATGCTACAACCATTGCAGGAGTTTCAGGTACGCAATGCTCCAGAATAGCCTGAAAAGTTAACAGTCTAGCTTTATATATTTGTTGTATAAGTAGGATTAAGGAAAAAGATTTAACTATGGATGTATTTGAAGGAGAATTCAACGAAGTAAAGCAAAAAGGCTGAGACAAAAATGTAATAATTTTCCTCTATATTTCTATACGGTTTGAGTGTTCTGTGACAACAATATATATACAAGGATGATTGTGATTCTAGGCTATTCTTTACAATGGTATGTACAGCATGGAACGATTTGTTATCTGGAGCTGGAAGGTGGTTGAGAGGCAGAAGATCCACTGGTAACAGGTACAGAGAAGACAGTGGTGAGCTGAGATGTGGAGGTGGCAGATGGGCCTTGATCTAAAAGACCTGACCCATTACAAGACTCCATACAGGGCTTATCTAACGAGGATGAACCCTTAACACCCCCACTCAAACGAAACCTCAGATTTTGTACGAGGTTGAGTTTGAAAATGAAATCCCTAAATCGAGCCACAGAGAGGGGTTTGGTGAGGAGATCGGCGACTTGATCAACAGAGGGCACATACTGGACGTCGAGAAGACCATCGACGATCTTATCACGCACAAAATGCACATCAATCTCGATATGCTTGGTGCGAGCGTGGAAGACAGGGTTATGGGAGAGAGAGCGAGCGTCATTGTTTTCGCACCAGAGAATAGCCGGTTGAGAAGAGGGAAAGCCAAGCTCGGAGAGAAGCGATGATAACCAAAGAATCTCAGTGGAGAGCTGAGAGAGAGCTCGATATTCGGCCTCAGTGCTCGAATAAGCAACAACAGTCTGCTTCTTGGAGCTCCAGAAAACAAGATTCCACCCAAGAAAAACACAACCACCACTGGTAGATTTGCGGTCATCGAGAGAGCTAGCCCAGTTGGAGTCGCTGAACGCATGAAGATCGAGAGATGACGAGGAGTGAAACAGTAACCCTAGATCAGAGGAACCCTTCAGGTAACGTAATACTCTCTTTAAAGCAGTCCAGTGAGTTGTGAGAGGGTTGGAGAGAAACTGACTGAGCTTGTTGACAATAAAACTGATGTCAGGGCGTGTGTTGCAGAGATACTGAAGAGCACCAACCAAGCTGCGATACAGAGAGGGATCGTCAAAAGAAAGGCCATCTTTGCGAGAAAGCTTGAGACCCGTGGAGGCAGGAGAGGAACAGGGCTTGCAGAGAGCCATATTGGCCTGAGCAAGTAAGTCTGTAATATAACCTCGCTGTGATAGATATAGGCCAGTCGAATTTCTGTAAACTTCAAACCCCAAAAAATAATGTAAATCCCCTAGTGATTTGAGAGCAAATTGTGAATGAAGCTTGGTGATGATTGACCAAATGTCTGATGAATTACTGCCTGTGATTAGAATATCATCCACATAGACTAAGAGGATGAGAATTGTACCATTTTGACGAAGGTAAAACATAGAGCTGTCATTTTTAGAGATACAGAAACCCCACTGCAGGAGAGCATGCTTGAGTTTCTGATACCAGGCCCTTGGAGCCTGTTTGAGGCCATATAATGCTTTAGATAGCTTGCATACATGATTAGGAAAATGGGAATTTTGGAAACCCTGAGGTTGAGAGATATAAACAGTTTCATGAAGCTCACCATTGAGAAAAGCATTGTTTATATCAACCTGTTGAATGCTCCAATTGAAAAAGGCAGCAAGAGATAAAACAACCTTAATAGTAGATGATTTCACAACTGGAGAGAAGGTGTCTGAAAAGTCAATACTTGGAGTTTGGGAAAAAAACCCTTAGCAACTAGGCGGGCCTTATGTTTAGCCAAAGTCCCATCTGCATTAAACTTGGTCCGAAAAAACCCATTTAGTCCCCAAAATATGCATGCTAGAATCATAAGGCACAAGGGTCCAAGTGTTGTTGTTCTGTAGGGTAGACATCTCATCACACATAGCTTGGTACCAAATGGGATAAAAAAGAGATAGGGAAACAGAAGCAGGTTCCGTTGAGGAAGAGGAGTGTAGGGAAGCAGAGTAAAGTTTAGGTTTGAAAATGCCACTTTTGGCTCTGGTTTACATAGGATGAGTAGAAACCAAAGGTTGAATAGGAGCAGTAGGAGGGGGCTGAACCAAGAGGGGGGAAGAAGATGGAGATAAAGAAGGTTGAGTATGAGAAATAGGAGAGGAAGGCAGGGGAGTAGGAGAGAGAGCTATAGTTGGAGAAATGGAAGAAGGAGAAAATACCTGATTGGATGCCGAAGGGCCTGAAGACACAAGAGAGAAGCCCGACCCAAGAGAGCTGCTAAGAGATGGCCTAGGATGAGGAAGAGGCTGAGAGGGAACCACAGAATGAAGGGTAGACAAAGGTAAACTGGTAGAAGAAGGATAAGAGGCATATTGAGGAGAGGGAAAAAGAGTAGAATAGGGAAATTCATTTTCATTAAATTCAACATGTCGAGAAACATAGATTCTGCCCTTAGGATGGAGGCACTTATATCCTTTATGAACGGGGCTGTAGCCGAGGAAAATGCACTTGGTGGTGTGAAAATTGAATTTGTGAGAAGAGTAGAACCGTAGGTAAGGAAAACAGGTGCAGCCAAAGGTTTTGAGATAGGAATAGTTGGGTTTTTTATGATATAGGAGTTCAAAAGGAGAAAGGTTTTGTAGGTTTGGAGATGGAAGATTGTTAATAAGAAAGGTGGCAGTAGTGAAGGCTTCAAGCCAATACTGTAAAGGGAGATGAGAATGAGCTAACAAAGTGAGGCCGGTTTCAGTGATATGACGATGTTTTCTCTCAGAAACACCGTTTTGTTGATGGGTGTAGGGACAACTAAACCGAGGTTGTATCCCATGGTTAACAAGAAAAGGTAGAAAAGCTTTATATTCCCCTCCCATATCAGTATGTAGAGCCTTTATTTTTCTGTTTAGCTGAAGTTCAATGAATGTTTTAAATTGAATAAAGGTTGGAAGAGCCTCTGATTTAAGTTTTAGTGGGTACAACCATGTAAAGCGAGTCGAAGCATCAATAAAAACTATGTAATACCTATGACCTTCAGTGGATAAAAAGGGAGATGGGCCCCAAATGTTCGAATAAATAAGATCCAAAGGTTGTTTGGCAGATATATTATGAGACTGAAATGGTAACTTATGAAGTTTGCCTTACTTGCAGGAATCACAAAACTGTAAATTTTTGACATTAAAGGGAATTTTCATTGAAGCAAGAACATGTTTAAGTACACTAGATGATGGATGACCAAGTTTGGCATGCCAAATATTGACATCATTCTTAGAAAGCTGTGTAGTAAAGGTTTTAGGATGAGAATTGAGGCCAGAGGTAAACTGAGGTGAGGAGGACTGTTATGAGGACTTCGGATGAGGAATGAGATGATTTTGAGGTGGAACATCAAGGCTATAGAGGCCATCCCACAGCATCCCCTTGAGAAGAACTGTCCCCGTGTCCTTGTCCTTGAACAAACACAATTTGTCAGAAAATTCAACGATAATCTTGTTATCACTTGTGATTTTAGAAATGCTTAGTAAATTTTTGGTGATACTTGGAACATGTAACATTTGATGTAAAGCAAGTGGTGTATGTTTATTGTTTTGGAATTGAATGTAAGAGGAACCAACATGTGCAATAGGGAGAGAATTTCCATTACCTACAGTAAGATGATCATTACCAGCATAATCTGAGCTAATGGAAAGATTTTTCAGGTTAGCAGTAACATGATTTGTAGCTCCAGAATCGACATACCATGTAGAAGAGTTAGGTTGTTCTGAACTACTGTTTGATTGATGGGCTAGGAAGGTTTGTGGTGAGCCATTGTGTGATGAATGTTGCCCATTGTTTTGAGTTTGAGACTGATTTTTCCATTGCTGATTTCCATTCCAGGTTTGATCAAAACGTTTGTAACAACGGAGAGCATCATGACCAGGCTTTTGGCACAATTGGCAATAGAGTCGGTTTGCACCATGCCATCTACCTCCTCTGCCTCTACTGCCTCTTCCTTTAAAGGTATTGCGATTTCCTTGATTGTGATTTTGTGACTGATTTCTGTTAAATGAAGCAAAATTTACTGAAGGAGGGAAAACATTAATAGTTTGAGAAGCTGCATTTAGCTGTTCAAGTCTAGTTTCATGCATCATTAGACTGTATTGCACTTCCTGTAGAGTTGAGTTTTTCATTGTATGGGTTAAAAGAACCACTACTGAATCATATTCATGCCCCAAACCATTTAGGGCACTGAGAATTAATTCATGATCAGGTACAACATGTCCTGCAACCATAAGAGAGTCTCCAATTGTTTTTATCTTCTGCATATAATCTGAAATAGTTTGAGAACCTTTTTGAATGGTTGATAATTGTTGTTTTAGCTACAGAACCCGAACCATCGATGTCTGGGCATATAAGCTTTCCAAGATTTTCCAGCATTCAAGAGAAGAAGTAGACTGATTTACCTGTCCAACCACATCCTCACCTATTGTGGAAAGTAACCAGCAGAGAAGGAATTGATCTGATCTACGCCACAGTCGATAGTCAGGATTTGTCACAAGCTGAGGAGCTTCTGCAGAGGATGAAGCAGTCTCTGTGATGAACTGTGGTGGTGGAGAGATTTCAGAAGAAATAAAGTCTTCTAGTTCAAGAACTCTAATTGCTGCTAGCACTTGTGCTCTCTAGTTGATGAAATTGTTTCTATCTAACTTGATGGGTAAGTTGAAATTTAGTATTTTTGCCAATGATGAAAAATCTAGCAGAGGTGTGCTGCTAGACTGACGAAAATGGGTAGAGGTAGAAGATGAATATTCATGAGCCATTTGACGTTGGTCAGTGATTTGGCTCTGATACCATGAAGGAGAATTCAACGAAGTAAAGCAAAAAGGCTGAGACAAAAATGTAATAATTTTCCTCTATATTTCTGTACGGTTTGTGTGTTCTGTAACAACAATATATATACAAGGATGATTGTGATTCTAGACTATTCTTTACAACGGTATGTACAGCATGGAACGATTTGTTATCTGGAGCTGGAAGGTGGTTGAGAGGCAGAAGATCCACTGGTAACAAGTACAGAGAAGAAAGTGGTGAGCTAAGATGTGGAGGTGGCAGATGGGCCTTGATCTAAAAGACCTGGCCCATTACAAGACTCCATACAGGGCTTATCTAACGAGGATGAACCCTTAACAGTATTTCTACAAAACCAAAACTGAATCCTTAGTCAAAGGTTTATAACTTTTGATCTCAAATATATTCGATAGAGAAAGGAACATTACATTCATTATGCATGAGTTGTAAATGTTTATCTAGAAAGCAAGCTTTTGCTAATAGGTAAGACCCTTTAAGTTTACAGACGCAAGTTTCCCTAGTAGGGATCAGAAAATAATTACTGGTCCAGTGTTATTACAAATGTCATTGCTTTTGGCATAGAGAGAAACTATAACAAATAAATAAAATCAATTTCTTACTTTAGTCTATGCATCAGAAACAAGGAATTTGTTTTACGGTTGAGATCAATTGAGCCAGATTCACTTGCAGAAAGATTTTTATAAGGACAAATGTCTTTACTCTAGATTCCAAAGAGATATTGTAAGGATTGCAAAATTCGGTTGGTGAAGTCGCTGAATTTCCTCCTTTGTCCTTTAATTTGCTAATTCTTATGAAAATGTTGGAAAAGCACCTAACCATATCCTCAGACACCTTGTTTCACTACAAGAAAAGAAAGAATTAGCGACGGAAACTTATCGACAGAAAATATACCGTTGCAAATTACCGAAAAAAATTTGACGAGAAAATTTTCGTTTAACGATGGTACTAATATCTGTCGCTAAAGATGGAAGGGAATCATCCGGACAAATTTTGTTATGGACTTTAGCGACGGTATAAGATATCCGTCGGTAAAAAGGCAAAAATTATCCACGGAACATCTATTTTCGTCGGTAAAATTGACGAGAAAATTTTCATTTAGTGATAGTACTAATATCCGTCGCTAAATATGGAACGAAATCATCCCGACAAATTTTGCGATAGACTTTAGCGACGGTATAAGATATCCGTCGGTAAAAAGACGGAAAATATTGACGGAACAAAAAAAATGTTGAGTTTACCTACGGAATAAATTTCGACAGTAAATTCTTTTTAAATTTAAACTCACTCAACATCTCCTCCCTCCTCCGCCCCCGATATCTTCTTCTTCCTTCTTCTTGCGTCTCCTCTTCAATTTTCTTCTCTACGGTTTCTCTGTTGTCGACTTCTTTTTCGCTCGTCAGCGTTGTCTTCTCTGGCTATTGTCATCATGTCCAACCTACCGTTTCCTCCTTCCTCATCTAGATCTGCCGTTGAGTCGTTGGAGCTGCTACGTCATCAAGGTATTTTTGTTTTCTCCGTGCTCTCTTGTAATCAGTTAACTGTTGCATTTAGGGGTTTTTATTGAGAGGTTTTGTGATTTTAACTTTCCTTTTCTTTCTTATTTTGATTCGGTGATGCGTTTCAGGGGAATCGGAGCTATAGAAGCATTAAGCAAATAGTGAAGAGACTAGAGGAGGCTGCGGTCTCTTGTAGAGGCTCCGAGAGAGAGATGTTGTTGAAAAGATAGTTGGTTGTGTGCTTAAAGAGGTTGAGAAATTTGTGGCTAGTTCTACTGAAGATAAAAGGAAGAGTCTTGAAGAACAACTTGTCAACGATGATAGGGACTTTTTTTTTACAAAAATTAATTTTATTTACCGTGATCGAAAATAAAATTTCGTCGATAAAATGATCGATATTTAACGACGGAATATTTAGATCCGTAGGTAAATTTACCGACGGAATATTTAGATCAGTAGGTAAATTTACCAATGAAATATTTAAATCCGTAGGTAAATTTACCTACGGCCGTTTTAACGATGTCATTGTCCGTCGGTAATTTCCGTTGCTATTTTATATTACCGACGGAATGCAAATGTTTTCTGTCGGTAATTTTCGTCACTAAACGACCTTTTTCTTGTAGAGTTTGGTATTGTTAAGATATAGGTGATTATATCTTATTATTTAATTTTGAACATTATTTGATAATTGGACTTAGTTAGATTTTGTGAAACTCTTTCAAAATAAGGTGATTGAAATTAAAATCCTAATGAAGATGGGAGCTAATGTATATCCTATTTTAGGATAATGGTTACCTATGACTTTGGGTTCTTTTACAGCCAAAAACTTTCTGCTTCTGGTATTGGCTGTATTACCAAAATAGGATGCATTGACATCTATCTACTTAATGTGTGGATTGTATTTAGCAATGTTGTTAGGGGCTTTGAATGATGATGTTAATTGTTAATCAAATGCCCAGACAAAAGAAGAGAGTTGAAATTAGGAGCTGTCTTGTTGGGCTCCTAGAAGCACTTCTTATTAGACTTGAAACCATGCAAGGTACTTTTGAGTAGAAGCTTTACCGTGGTGAAATTTTGTACTAAATACCATCTATGTTTGACAACTTGCACATCACTTTAGGATCTCTTGATATCATTGCTATAGGTCCTCCAATTTGTGGAGATCTTTTATTATCACTATCTGAAGCTAGTCCTTAATTATCTTAGGAAGTATCTTGAAGACCCTTGTGTGTGGGTGGAGGGAAACGCATCTACTCTCGAAATTCTTTCTTCTCATGTTGAGATTGGATTTGGCTTTCTCTTAATTATCTTTTTGCTATCTAGGTTGGATTATGTGGTTGTTGTGTTTTAACACTATATGTGTTTTGGTTGTCCTTTATCTATGGTGATTGAAACATAGTGCATAAAAACACTAACATAGGAATCTCTATGTTGATATAATTTCATCTTAGGTTGCAACAGCTGTTGATTGTTTTCTTTGTGGGTGCGGCATCTTAGAATGGTAACAACTGGTGTTGATTTTCATTGTATAGCTCACGACTGGGTTACTCTGCATATTATACGTGATTTCTGTCAAGGATAATCGTGGTGTGGGTTCTGCTGGATTTTGTGTGAAGGCTTATTTGCGTGGACTGTCATACTTGATGTCTTCCTGCTGTAGCTGTGAGTTAATACTACTATTTGTGTGAATCAGCCCATAGTGTGTAGTGACAACTTTCAGACCTGTTTCAATAGAGCTGAACTTATCGGGAAGTTGTTCCTCTTTTTATCTTAAGTGTTTTTGTTTATATTGAATTTTGTTTAACTATTTGAGTTATTTATTTTATTTTGTTTTCATTAAACATTGCTTGAGAAAATCCTTCATTGAGATTAGTACGAGGCTGTTGTATTATTGGGTATAAAATTCTTTCATAAGTTGTGAGGACAAGGGATAATATCAAGGATTGAGTGGTGTCAGCACAGTAAAGTCTTATATAAAACTATCATCGTTAGTGAAAGAATTAAGCTAGGTGAAGGCCTCGCAGATGTAGGCAAAGTGTGTCGAACTACGTTACCAAATTTCAGTATTAATCTATTTAATTTCGTATTTATTTTTTTGTTTTCATTTGTGCTGAAAAATTTACAGTTGTTGATATAGTTACTTTATATCCAGTAACTGATAGATACAGTTACAAGTAACTGTGGCAAAACCTTACAAGTAACTGTGGTCAAATCGAAGTTTTTGCGAAACTACTACACCCCTTCGAAATTGTTTTTAATTAGTATCAAAGTAGGGCACTGAATCAGAACTTGGTATATCAAGTCGGTGCAAATCCTTGTTTCGCAATTATGGTTATAAGAGAAGGGATCTCATCAAATAGTAATTTCAAAAAAGGAAAAAGGAAAAATGGTGAAAGAAAAGTGAAGAAAATTCAATGTCATGAGTGTAAGGCTTAGGACATGTACGAGCAGAATGTGCTAACACCTTGAAGAAGAGAAAAGGGAAGTCCTATACAAGCAATTAGAGTGAGAATGAAACCTGAAATGAGTAAGGTAGTAAGAAGAAGTTGTGAATAGTACTATGTTAGTTGCTTTAAACAGTAAAAGTCCAGTTACTTACTTTACAACAACCAAGAAGGGAGTAACCAATGACAAAAACGTGAGTGAATCAAAAATTTTCAGAAAAAATGCAAACAAATCAGCTTAAAGCTCAATCTCAAATTATGACAGTGATGATAGTACTTTA
This sequence comes from Erythroxylum cassinoides, assembly GCA_027478405.1. Taxonomy (NCBI): domain Eukaryota; kingdom Viridiplantae; phylum Streptophyta; class Magnoliopsida; order Malpighiales; family Erythroxylaceae; genus Erythroxylum; species Erythroxylum cassinoides. The sequence continues at coordinate 59,637,524 of JANIPM010000231.1, forward strand.
GATGATAAAAAGGAAGGCATTTATGAAGCCTATGAGTTAATGTATGCTAAATGGGTCCAAACACGTAAGAAAAATGAGAAGTTGAAAGAAAACTCTATCATGAAGAACACCATTCAAGACCTTAAGAAGAAATTGTTATCTACAATAGATGAGCTTAATGAAACAAAGTTAAAACTGGTCAGCATGGAAAAGGGAATAAGAATGTTAAATGGAGGTACCGAAAAGCTAGAATAATTGTTAGAAATTGGTAAGACAAAAGGAGATCTTCAAGGCATTGGCTATAGAGGTGAATGTTCCAAGTCAAATGATGAGAAAATTGGTGCGACCAAATCTGTCCAAGGAGAAATCTCAAAGGAAAATCGGAGGTTCATATTTATATGTCACTTTTGTGGAGTAATCGGGCACAGAAGACCGAAATGTTACAAGTTGTTACAAATGATATTTCAAAGGGGTCAAAACCAAGAATCTAGACACTCTTTATTAAATTTTCAGTAGCAACCTATGTTACCGAAGCACTCTTGGGTTAGAAAAGGTCAAGTACAATCACAAAGACGTAGTAAAGGAAAAACAAGAAACTGTCTAGGTTCACAGTTAGTTACTACTTTTGAAGAAACTATTCATACTAAGGATAAATCAATTACTTCAGATGAAGAAATTAATCAGATAATTGATGATCGAGATAATGTGACAAGGAATAAGCCCAAGTTTGAATTTCTTCGAAGTGTTGGGCCCGAGACCCGTAACCCGAATCCCGAGGCGGCCCCTCGAGATGCGCCCACGAAGGTGACCCGAACCGTCGGACCCGATCCCAACATTCGCACAACAATTCGATTCGTACGTGCAATAAACAAGATAATCATAACAAAATCATACGCATAATCATTGAAATAAATACCCCAAGTCCCGGGGCTAAATGTCATAACAATCTCAATGTGAAATCCAACAATTATAGTCATAATGAAATACCAAACCAAATGGAAATCCAAAATACGTGAAGTATGCTCCATGATAACATGTCCAATGG
>JANIPM010000231.1:59675312-59685822 GCA_027478405.1 Erythroxylum cassinoides
TTTAAGTACTTAATAAATAATATTTTAATTAATTACATTGTATTTAACTAATTAATTAATTAATTATATTTTAAGTAATTACATCTTAATTATATTTTAATTAATTAGGTTTTAATTATTTAATTAGATTTTAATTAATTAATTAGTTAGATTTTAATTATTTTAATTAATTATATTTTATATTTTAATTAATTGCATTTTAAGTAATTGCATTTTAATTATATTTTTATTAATTATATTTAATTAACAAATTAAAAATATTAGTATTGGTAGGAATTAAAATCATTCCTCTCGCACATGAAAAGTATGAACTATTACCTAAAATTTAGGTATGAAAAAACTATTCAATCAATCATAATAAATAACCAATCATTACTATTTATTCCTTTCCTATTGATTTATTCTCGTACCCTTTAACCAAGCACTCCTTTAAAAGAAATCAACTCGCAAACAGGTTTTGATGAGCAAACTTAATGCTCATGTAATCTACACGAACTCCATATAGCTGACTATGCTGTTAAAACATAGTATTTGTCACATGCCAAAAACCAATCATTCGAGTCTTCTATTCTACCTGGCATAATCTTTTGGACTTAAGAGTAATTACTCCAGCTAACTTATCCTAAGATTCACGTTTCGTGCATTTTCTCTGGCCATGTCCCATACTCGTACATCCATGAAGAAATCGGTAGAAGATGCTGCTGATATTAAGGCCAGAAGTGAAGCAGCTTCACCCAATCTCACGACTCTGTGTATAACGTCGACATTGACATGAGTTCAGTTATGATTCCTGTGGAAATTCAAGCCCGTATCCAGGAAAGTATGGTGAATTTAGTAGGTTTTTAAAAACAAGATGAAAATATGTAAACAACAAAATACAAACAATTCAAGTTGTGAAACAGGTTTGCCCAATATCTACCACTTTTTAACAGCTCTAGCCACGATTTCACATTGGAATACAAGGCAGGAGCCTAATATCTTTATGTTATAGCTTGTACCTTTCTATTTAACCAAGAAAAACTAAGCTAGATGGTCTTATGAGCTTTAGCTAGATAACGAACAAGTAATGCAGATACTTCAGCATAACATAGTTGTCACAGTTTTATTGAGCTAGTTTCTAATTCTCTACTTGACAAATTTATCGTGTAACAGATCTGGAAAACCTTTTCCGTTGAGTAGATTATGGGATTGTTGAACTTACGATAGAAGCCAGACCTCAATCATTTGGAAAATTTTAACTCCAATTTGCATTAATTGCTAAAACAGCAATTGAGCTTCTTACAAATGGACCTCATGCTGCTTGGTTTTCCCCTGCTACAGCTGTGTTTCCAATTGAAAAGAACAGGCACAGAATCTATGGGCTACGAACTAGTGCTCTCATGTGCCTATTTTTAGGAGTTATCATGTTCTTCCAATTCTTTTACCAGTTTAACTGTGGTTTCAACTTAAAAGAGTAAGTGATGAATAGAACCACAGTCCACAGAACACCGGATGATTATTTATGAAGACTACCACTAACCCTCTGGTTGAAAGTAATTGGCATATTCTGGTTGAGACTTTGTTACAAAGGCTTGTGGACTGCTTACAAAGAAGCTATTGGAATTGTTTTCACTTATAGTTTTCATGGTTGAAACGTCTCTTGAACTATCCATTAAATGGAGGCCAGAAAAATGGTGACCCCAGATATCGTATGTATACTTGTCCCCCGCCTTCCCTTCTAAATTATCAGCCCTCTGATTGTAAACTTTAGGCCCAGGCGCTCGAGAATAAGGAGCAACTGTAGAGCAAGTACCCAGAGAAGAAGGAAGCTTATTTGAAGCAGTACTACCAGCACTAGGATAAGTTGCAGAAGGTGGCAGGACATGTTTACTTGAACTTCTCCCTGGAGCCAATGCTTGATCTACAGTAGAAGAAAAGCAACTTTTATTGCAGTACTTGAAAGAGATATTGGAATTGGATACAAATTCCCTCGAAGCAGATTCCGAAAATTGAACCTTCTTGCACTGCTGACTAATCACTTGACTATGTGGACTTCTGACCTTAATCAGGTCCATGTCAGGAGATGCTAACAATGTAGCGTTAGGAGCCAGAAATGTTGCAGGGGGCAAGGGAGATGAAGGTGTAGAATTTCCACTTTGACAGCTTGAAACTTCGAAGGGTCCTGTTAAACCTGCATTAACAGCCTTGCTCTTCCTGCGCCGCCTTCCTTTTTCTTTTCCTATCCTAACTGTAAGGTTGCAAGATTGAGAAGCATCATCGGAGACATAATTCTTATCTGTCCCAGATTTTGTTGGTGTAGACAGGATTGTTTCATCCTTGTCTTTGTACACCAAATTCCCCATCTGCTTATGATTTCCTGTGGTTGCTGTTGCATTTTGACCGAACATATACTGCTCTAACATTCCATCCTGATCTCTAAGATAAACAGCATCCTGCTTCAAGGATTTATCTTCCTCGCCTGACCTAAACAAGTTATCAATTTCAGTTGATGCAGGGAGTTCAATGTTTTTCTGTTTTTGTTGCATTCCTGAAGACTTCCCTGCACTTCTTATTGTATTACCAGAGCATTTGGTGTTCTTATAGGAGTAGCTCTGTGAACCAAGAGCAATCACTTGGAAAAATACGAAGTAACGTATCAGAAAGATAATTGAAGCGCAAAGGACAAGTGCTGCAGATATTTTCTTCAACCATAGCCAGAAAACTGATTTCCTACAAAGATTGTACATGTGAAAGGGAAGACTTGCCTTCATGGGTATTACGAGCACTCCACTGCTCAAGGCCAATCCAAGATCTCTTTGTACCATGGGAGTAGAGAAATCAGCCTTGTACGAAATCAAAAGCGTCATTGACTCACTTGGCTCAAGAGAAAAACCTATACAAGGATGAACAGAGAAACCATCCAAGTTACACCGTGTTCCTGAAATCTCAATTCTTCTAACCACAAGTGGCAAATCTCCTATATTCTTGACATGCAGTTCTTTTGACAATGGCTGAAAACAAGCATAAGAGATCTCTTTCAAATGAAATAGCAATTCCAGATGAGAGAAATCATCTGGAATTGCAAATTTTAGATCTAATTCTATTCGTTGAACAGGTACAGAACCCTCGAGCAAGAGTAGAGAAGGGGACCCTCCATATCCTCGCAGAGGCAACCATTCCACACCAGAAAGATTGTTCCTTATCAAAGCCGAACTTCTCCATCCACATCGCTTTGAAGGGCGAAAGAATATGGGTCCCAATGTTGCTTCACCATAAGGATGAACAATAGCTTCTGTAAGCGAACCTTTTCCCATCAAGAATCCATACCTAGTTGATGCATTAAGCTCAGTGCGGAGCAAACGACAAGGAAAGGAGGGCTGCATAATTCCATCTGTCCTGCAATCCTCAATAATTTCTCCAGAATGAAGAATGAGCTGCACTGCAACTGGCTTTTGACTAGGATTCTTTACAATGATCCACTTAGAGCCATGACTTCCAATCTCAACCATCGGGAACAATAACTCCTGATCATCAAGCACAGACATTCCACTTGGCGTACCTTGAGATTTCCAACTTTCAAGTATAAATTCATCCGCTTCAGCTGTCTCCCCTGCCTTCAGTATTAATTCATGCAGGCAACTAAGTCACAATGCAGAAAGAATATGAAAATGAACATGTAAACAGCACAATGGACATTCTAGGGTGAGAAACGTCAGTCGTAAGCCCATAGGATAGCAGCATCCTATGTCATTTGAACTATATACACTTATTTTAAATGTTTGAGAGGTATTCTTTTATCGTCCCCAGAACTTCCCCGCTCCCAACCCCAAAACCTCCCTCAAGTGCAATTTTCTAGGAGTTGTCAAGAAAAAAATTTGGAAAGAAAGCCTTTTCCCATAGGAAACTAGAAAAAGAAATCCGTACAACTGTTATTGACAACCCAAGTTTCAGACATAACACAAAATAGCAGATGGAAGCATCAGCTCTAAAGCTGAACAAACTACGCTAAATTTGAAGATTTCTCATTTCTCACTTGCCTCAAGCATAACTGCCAAACTGCCAGATGCTAACAACCCATTACAGCTCATTCAGTTGTTACTGAACTCTAAAGTGTTCGTGTGTTTGTGAGTCTGTTCCCCTCATAAATCCCGATAACTTTGTAAACTTTGTCTTATTACACTAATGGAACTACCATTTAACTTTGTCTTATTACACTAGTGGGACAATCGTTACACAGTGCAATGCTTTCTATCTAACAGCAATTGAAATTAAGAATATAAAGCCAAGGTTTGTCCAAGCTTATTTCCAATTTATGGGACTAATAGTAGTATTATTCTTGTCATGGCCCCTCAAAATCAACTGCGATGATACTACAAATAAAAGACTACTTATATTGCATGTGCCTGTCTAATGAAAAGTTAAATCCTTGTAAAAAGTATTCAGGTATCAATGAATAGAGAATAGAAAAAGCTGGAAACATGCAAAAGAATATTTGTACCTTGTTTGTTGATGACATTTGGATGCTGTTATCCAGAGATCCTGGCCCCCTATTGCTAATAGCACTGCATTCAGGTCTATGAGCATATCTGACAGCAGAATCCTGTTGAGCTCCCAAACAGACATGTATTAGATCCTGACAAGGGATTTTAATTTGAGCACTGCTGGAGTAATTTGTCAGAACAACCAATTTGCAGTTCTTGATGATACTTGATATTTCCGTTAGGGAATCATGTAACTCTGCTAGCAGCTGGTTGCATGGGATGGTGGCCGCCTTTGTAACACTGGCTGGGAAAAGAAGCAACCCTTCAACATACTTTACCTGGAAAACCTTCGTTTCTGCAACTTCAGTAATTTCTATTACCTTCAACACGTGAGGTTCCCTGTTTCTCAGAGAGATGACCACAAAAGCTGTCCCATTGGCATTACATGGCATCAAAGCCTCAAGAGAAATAGAAAGAGAACCTGCTACTCCACCATAAGTCATACTTTTTTCAAGCTCAACCTCCACAGGAATCATTAATTCATCAGGCTTTTCTTGAGAAGACCTCAGCAATTGCATGCAAAAAGCACCAACAAGTCTTCCTTTAGTGACATATGAGAAGTCAATCTCTAAGACAGTTCCAGTGCTTTTAGGTCCAATCTCCCAATTCTCATGAGCTCTCATACTCACTAACGGAGGACCAACTTGGCCATTCTTCACAACCAACCAGTCATTGATAGTCAGCAACCTAAGCTCGTTTGAATTCTCAATATTTTCTCTTCTACAGATTGCTTCAGTGTGGTAGGAATTATTCCCTAGAGAAAACGATATCCATGCACTTACTACCTTCACGTGGAGGGCTTCATCAAAGGGATTAAATAAGGATAAATTCTTACTCAACTGCCCATTTGAAGGAACAGTAGGGATCACTAAAGGACTAATCTGGTAAGGGGACTCAACAGCATAACCCTTAATCTGCACTAGAAAGCCACCAGCACTTGTCTGCAAGATCAAGTGAGCTGAGGACAAACCCAGCCATCTTGGTAAATAGACAAAACAAATTGAAGCTACTTCACCTGGTCCTAGCAAAATTTCACTAAAGTTACAAGGATAAAATTGTAAATTGGTACTAAATGGTTCATAGACATGTAAAATGCTGTCATTACGTGTATTTTCCACAGTTAAGAAAGCTACAGAAGGAAAGTATAAATGTTTCTCTCCCCAGTCAAGCACAGGGGGAATTATTTGTACATGTGGTGAAGGAGAAGGACCAAACGAACTAGATTGCATCATCTCCAAGTTTTCTTTCAGTATAAGAGTGTCTCTCTGGTTTTTTAAGAGGTGTCTAAACAAAGAATGAACATATCGGTTCATAGGATCAGTTTGGATACGTAATAGCCCGTCAGTATCTCCTTGGAAGTTCAAAAAACAAGAAACAGTGTGGCCATTTAACAGCCCGAAAATGCCAGAATCTGATAACCAGCTGTTGTTACTTGTCTTTCTAATACTGTCATACTGATGCCTAGAAACTTCTAAACCTCCATCTTCAAACTTCTGCCCTCTGTTTGAAAAACCAGGCAATGTTGAAGGAAAGCAGAACGAATCAAAATTTGCACAAACTGCTTCAATGTTAACATGGGTAATTGGACTTCTGATGTCACTACAACTTGCATCACCAAAGACAATATCTTGAAAGCCCATTCCTTGATCACCTGCCCCAAATTCCTTTGGTTTCTGCATCCCGTTTGGTGTACCCAGTTCATATGTAGATATGGCAAATAACGTACAAGAGAGAAGAAGAAGAAAATTGACTGCTTTAACTTGGTGGAACAATCCCCTGAATAAACAAACAAAGAACTTCATAAATGAGAACATTTTGCATTGTCACATATAGCTAGCTAAACAAAAAGTCTTCAATGCAAGACTCCCACGCCTTTGAACTCCACAAACTGTAGCAGGAAGTATAGCAGCAAAAGAAGCAGAAGGTCTATGACAAATGGACCTATATCATGAGCAAGATTTAAGGGGAAAAAACTAAAACCAAGCCGAATCCCCGTTTACCACTATTCAATGAACAATCAAACAAATCCATGATCCTAAAAATTACGAAGACAGTTAATGAAAAAGGAAACAGAACCAAGAAAAAGCGATCAAGATGCACTACAGTCTAAGATTATTAGAAGAAACAAAACACCAATAAATGAAACGTAAGGAACGGGAAACAATTCCCAGAAAAAGACAAGATTGTTATACAGGTCTCTCTCTTTTTTTTTTCCAATGCCATACTTCATTTGTTACACCAACTCAATTCCAAGACTTAACACCAACCCCATAAACAACGAAGTACGAATGGTTTACGCATCCAGAATTGACGAAAATCATTCGCACCTCGACTGAAGAAGTAATCATATTTGGTTCCCACAAATATGGAAGCTATTCAAACCCCTATAATCATACAAATAGCCATAACGCCATAACTCAAAACTATGAGGAACAGTCTCAAAACAAATACAGTCAATAGCACCCAAAAGAAGAAGAAAAAAAGGAGCTTAGAATCCATTTCCTGTCAGTCTCAACTAAAAAGCCACTAAAACGAAATCGTTAAACAGCTCATGGTTCTTCTATCATCCATCACGGTCAAGAAGTGCCATTTCTTAACCCATGTTCAAAAAAGAAGCAACCGAAAGCAGTGACCAGTTGAAAAACATTAAAGAAGCCATCGAACTTCTTGAACTAATAGCAAACATTGACAGAAGAAGAAGAAGAAGAAGAATGTCAAGATGGAACGAGGAAAAAGTAGAAGGAACAGAGAAGCAAAAACAGAGTTTAAAAATAACTATCTTATCCATTTTCATGCCGAAAGAAAGAATTTGAAAACATCGAACAAGTTATATAAGTAGCAGATGGTGGTTACCGGCCGTACATGGAGCGCCGCCTGAGCGGCGGAGGAGTGATCGTCGAAACAGTGGAGTCCATATCGGAGAAAGAAAAGTATCATCTGAGATTCTGAGCATAAGAAAGAGAAGGAGAGAAATAAAAAAAGGAAAAGGCAATCTTTTGTAGGCAAAGAGCAAAGGCCAGTGAATCCAGAAGGCGTGACTAATGGCCAGAGGTGGAGAGAGAAACAAAGAGACTGGTAGATGGACTGAAATTACCAAATACCCCTGAATCCTTGTCATGTCATGGTTGTCGTTTTGTGCTATTATTTATTGCACGGAGAGATACTATTTCGTAACTCCGAAGTGGTCGGACAGTAATAGTGTGCTACGGGACTTGTACGGAAGAGCCGCAGCTTTGATGAAAATAAATTCTTAGTTTTTCATTTTGTATATTTTCCTTTTTTTCAGTTTGATGTTAAGTGTAACCAATGTATCCTCTTTTACTTCGTTTAATCTTTTTTAAAAAATACAAATTATTATGATAATTAAGTGTCTCATGGAAAGGAGTCTTATAATGATAATTAGAATAGATTCGTTCATAAAACTAGTTAAATTAAGATTTTAAAACTTATTTTAAAATATTTTTACATGTGCATTATACATTTAAAACAAAAATACATAAATAATGATTCATACTTTTTACCAAATAAGAAACCTTAATAGATATAGAAAGATTGTTTTGAGTTTTAATCTTACATTAGGGTAATCATCCCATAGCATATAAATATAATATTTATTTTTAAATTGAAGGGGTCATATTTCTAGCATTTCTTATTTCATAGTTATTATTTATAAAGCAATGTATATGAGAGACTTGAATGGACGACAGGGAATGAAGTTTAATGGTATTGTGTTTGTATTATATGTCTGTCACTGTACATTGATGAGGCAAAGAATATATATACAGATGAAGAAGGAGACTGTAGCTATACAAAGAATCATTCGGTTACAACAGAAATAACAAAGTCACGAGGCGAGGAATGCTTCTAGAATGAGAGTAGTAGTCCATGGCTGATGGGCCTGGTAGATTCGTTGAAGTAGTGGGCTCATTTATCTATTAATGTATAGTTCTAGTTCTTATACATGTAATATAAGTTTTTCGATTAAGTAAATTTTATCTCATATAAGTAATATATGGAATAATTTTCATAGCATTAGTTGATTGTTCAATCATCAATAAATAAATAAAATCTTAACTCTTGCAAAATAAAAGTTTAAGAATTAGAGTTTACTTTAAATACATTTTAATTAGTGAAAATGCCAATACTTTGTCAATCAAAAAATAGGTCTCACATTCATGTAACAGTCGTGCTGCTATTTATACATTTTAAACAATAAATTTCACTTATTATGTAACAATGAGGTCTATATTTATATATTTTAGACAATAAATTTTATTTACTATGTAGTTCAATTTAAATACTTCGAAAAATAGAGTTTGTATTATATTATATTGTAAATGTGGAGGTTAAAAATACATTAAAGTTACTACAAATCTTGCACGGTGGTCTTGGGCAATGTTGAAGCGGTCCCATGCTAAACAAGCTGACATGGAAAGAGGCTAACACCATGGCGCATTATGGAAACAAGAGATGGGCACTGCAATAAAGTCAAACAAAGGATTCTCTATGTCGCCGTCCATGCAAATATTTACTTGTTTGTATCGTAAGAGTGAAAAGTGAGATTAACTCTGTTCTTTGTTTATATGATTAGGTATGATAATGATTCAGATTCAACATAAATTATAGATCCAATTTTTTTTTATAATTGAGTTTAACATAAAATTTAGTTAAATTCGATTAATTTAAATTTTAATTAAACAAAAACAGAAATAATATAATTTTAATTAATTAATCAATTCATTAAAAATATATTATCATAATGATATTATTTTAGTATAAACTATTCATAAACTCAAATTAGGTTCGCAATTTAATTAACTTGAATATGTCTTATTAACCTTGTATCAAGTTGGATCGAATTGGAGGAATTAATTTTATTAGGACATTGGAAATTTAAATAAATCCCAAGACGCAGGTGAGTTGGTAAGGGGCTCTTCTGACTTAAGTGAGGTTACGAGTTCGAACCGTCCTCATGTATGCAGCCGTTTAAAATTTGAAGTCAGAGCCTTGTTTCCTGTAAGGGACCTACCCGGTTCGAGCGAGAATTAATCTAAAAATAGATGACTTAAAAACATCTTCCTATAATTGAGACCTTCTTAAAATATCCCGTAGATTAAAAAAAAATCATATACTAAACAAATGAGTCAGTTGGGTCCAACCATCTCACAGCTTAGCGGCACCGTCAAAATCTCCCGGATTCCCTAGGCTTGTCAGCCAACCTTTGCCACCTGTGCCAAAACAGGCACTTATTGGACGTTTGATCCAAACCACGTCAGCTTCCGTGATTCTTTTTTGGTCTAGTGGCCCCTACCACTTTGGATTGTTCGTGTTGGGATCAAGTGGGACGACTTGCAAAATCAAAGTAGTACCCACTCCGATCTGGTGTGCGTCGGGCCCTCGAATGAAAAAAACAAAAGAATACTAGATCTTATCAAGCGATTTTTATATTAAATATGAATTAATTTAATTAAGTTAGAATTAGTATAATATTAAATATGTTTAAGGAGATCACACATTATCTAATAGCATTCAAGACACCAGTACATAAGCAACTAATCTATACTCCAAATGATCAACGTGGTCAACGATTTGATAGAATGATTAATCATGGAATCGATTACATGCTGAACAGTGTTTATTTGTAACATTTGTTCTAATTATGTGGCTTAAATTTGGAAATACAAGAGCTTTTATGTCGTTAATAAATGTTACAAATGTATAGTCTCCTTGTAAATTAGGTAGTAAAAATTTGCAATCAAAAAATAAAACTTTTTTAGGAATGTATAGTGTAATATATTTGTTATAAATGGATAAAATATACAAAGTAAATACAAATATTATAATATCTAAGTAAAAAGTTAAAAACTATATCACTAGTCACGGGTGTGACTTATTAAGTCATGCCTGTGACTAAAACAAAATAAGTTAATTTTTAATCAATTTAATATTTTAGTTAATTAAAATAACGAAAAAAGTCACTACATGTAACA
>JANIPM010000231.1:59732398-59749320 GCA_027478405.1 Erythroxylum cassinoides
CAACTTTATTTTTCTCCTTATGTTTCAATTTATAGCAGTCAGCCTTTATATGCCCCTTTTTCTTGCAATAATTACAAATTTTATTTCTATGTCTGGATTTTGACTTACCTTTGGATCTATTTCTTTCAAAATCTCTATTTTCAGATCTACCCTGTACGAATAGTCCCTCTGCCTGACTTCCACTAGTCTCCCCAGTGATGTCCCTATCAATATGCTCTTTAGACTTTAATGCAGACTTAATACTATTATATGAGACTGACTCTTTCCTATAAATCATAGTATCATGAAAATATTTAAAGGAATGAGGAAGAGAATATAACAACAATAAGGCTTGATCTTCATCCTCAATTTATACATCTACATTCTTCAAGTCTAAAATAAGATAATCAAATTTATCTATATGTGAAAGAATAGATTTACCTTTTATCATCCTCAACATGTACAACTTTTGTTTCAAATAAAGTCGATTTTGCACCGTCTTCTTCATGTACATAGCTTTCAATTTGTCCCACATACCTTTAGTTGTGTTTTAACCAGCAACCTCCTGTAAAACCTCATCAGAGAGATTTAATATGATAGCTGATCTAGCCTTTTTATCTAGATCCGTGAATATATCTGATGTCATATCTGCTGACTTTTTCTCCACTCCATCAAGTGCAATCTCACATCCATCTTGTATTAAATGGCTTGCATCTTGAGCTGCTACATATTGAAATTAACGCTTCGGTCAAACTTTTCAATGGAGGTCTTCGTTATCATCATGATGGCCAAAAAATTGATATTCCAACTGTTTTTCTATAGGTAGGCCATACACGAGAAACTGGGACAACAAACCCACAAAAGCATTAGATGTGGGCCCCACAGGTAAAGTCAGGATGTGGACCCCACAAGCAAAGCTGAATTCTATTTACAAAACCAAAGCAGTGGGCCCCACAAAACAAAATTGAGGCAATAGGACCCGTAATATAAATCTAAAGTAGTGAACCGCACAAGACAAAATCAAGACAGCAGCTCCGGTAAGAAAAATCTGAGGCAGTGGGCCCCATAAGATGAAATCGAGGCAGTGGGCCCGTTTAGACTCATAATAAAAGTCTAGGTTACCTTTTGATGTGGAGGGTCCACTTTAGTGGTAACCACAAAGCATACGGTAAGTTAGACCAACAGGAGAAGCTTTGATACCAATTTGTTAAGATAAAATGCCCTTGAATCGGATACCGGTTGAATTTAATAGCCCGAAAAATTGTAACTTAAATAAAGAGAGACAAAATAAAATGGGACAGAACATAAAGATTTACGTGGTTTGGTCAATATTACCTACGTCTACGGCCGAATGGTGAATAATTTTACCAATATGTTGAGAATTTATACAAGTACAAAGGTTAGAACAAAAGGCTTTCAAAAACTCATAAGTATACAGAAAATAATTGAAGAGAGGATCAGAGGATTTGTAGAAAGGAGTGGTGTGTTTAAGTCTGCAACCTTCCCTTCTATTTATAGCTGAAGTCCCTAACCATTTGTCCAAAAATTTTCTAAACGGTAGCCATTATTGTTGACAAAAATGGAAGAGGCTAAGGCAGAAAATGGTGGCCATTATTGTTGAATAAATGGAAGAGGCATGCAACCAATAGCCAACCACTTCTGACATATTGGAAGGGCCAAGGCATGTGCATGCAACACATAGGATAATACAATCAATTTTTAATGAGAGAAAAGCAACAAAAAAATGAAAAAATGCTTAACTCGACTTGTCGGTGTCAATGTCGCCTCTAAATCGGCATCGGAAACTTAGCCTTCCATGGGTCTCCCAAAAAAAAGCTTAAGCCCCACAAAAATTACCCCAGTCGAAGACCATCTTTCTGTCTCGCTACTACCACTACTATTCTATTCTGTCTCTTCTACGCTGTCTAACCTAAGCTATTGTCTATCTGTTCTTTTTTTTTATTCTTTTCAACCTTTTGCAGTGTTAAACACTAGCTTTCCCGTTCAATGCTAGCGTTTTACGCCATGCGTTAAACGCAAACGATGCTAGCGTTAAGTGCTTCCTTCCTTCTACTTTGGGCTGTCCTACTATCATTTTGTCTTTGTTTTAATCTACCTGCATGCATGTTGTTTTGCCCTTTAACTCCCAGCTGCTGCATGCGTTTTGCTCTCTTGTTATTTCTTCATTTTTCCAACAAATACTTTTAATTCTTCTTCTTTCCAATTTGATTTTTCTTCACTTCATCTCGTCTTTTAATTTTTTTTCTTCTTACTTCATGAAGACAAGTAACAATTAATTTTCAAAAGACAACCCAAATGTAGTACTTTCGACTCACTTTAATTTCTTTGCTTTCAAATTATAATTAAAATAATATATGAAATAAAGTGAATATCTTAAACATTTTTGTATCATTAATGGCTAAGTATAAATAATTAAATGTATCAATAATTAAACACTATCAATTCTTTATCATAATATTTACTCTTTCTTATCCAAAAAAAAAAAAAACTCAAGATGAATATGCTGCTTCATCAAAAGTCTCATCGTGGCAAAGAAGTCTCAATCTCCAAATCTGATACAACACCTTTCAAGAATCGTGACTAGGTATTACATTAATTTGTGCTTGATTTATAGTAATTAAATTTTCTTTGTTTCCCCCGATTTGCATCTAAAATGTAGTGGGCAATGAATCTTTAAGAAGACAATTTTAAAATTATTTTTAGTGACTAATTACAATCATGACAACAATAACACCTCTAATGTACAAGGCTCCTCTAAGCATACAAGATTCTTCATTTTGTGGGCGCTATTAGAGGGACATCACTTATACACAATCTTTTTTTATATATATTTTATATAAATTTTTGTGACTTAAATTTATGACCTTTTGGTCATAAAATAACAACCTTACTAATTGCTCCAAGACTCACCTTCCCTAATTATAATCATAGCAAACTCTACTTAATATTTTGATCAACAAGGTCAATTTTTACAGCTATGGTAAGGGGTAAAATATCAAATTACAATAAGGCTTACCTTAAAAATTAAATTGAGAGAAATTAATATTGAGGAGCAATTATATGTTCAAACTGTGATATAAGCTTGTTCTACCACTTAAGAGCAAAGTCTCCCAACATCAATAAGAAGAAGATGATTACAAAGAAAAACAAGACGTTCAATTGTTAATGGAGTGTCCAATACCAGGACTATGACCTGGTTCTGTTGGACGGAAATCTTCAACGTCTTCTGCCTTACTAATTGCTTGCTCTTGACCGCTCAAACGAGTACCAGTACTGTTCTTACCATTCTCTGATTCATTCCCATCTTTGGTCGAGCATTTCACGCACAACTTGGACTGCAGAAGCCTTCCGTCCACGCATAAAACTTCATGAAACAGCACAAGAACAAGAAGAAAATAACTCGCAGCAAGAACTTTTCTTGTTGCCATTTATGGACGGATTTTGAAGTTGAGGTTTTGGAAAGCAGACGTCGAGTTTATATAGTATATATGATATCGAGCTCTTCCCTTCTGTTGTTCAGTTTTAAGGGTTTAGAAGTCGGACTAAAACCTCTTCACACTGTGCTACTTGTACCAACAGGAACTGCAAGTGGTGTGACCATTTTCACTTTAGTTTTAGTATTTAAGGTTTCGACAAAGACATGTGAAAGCCCTGTTCCGTCTTGTCGAAACACAATGGAGAAAAGAAACTTCGGATGGTTTAAAATAAGGGTTAAATCACTACCCCTACCGAGCAGAAACAGAGCACATAAACATCCAAGCACAGGTTGTCTATATTCTGTTTGCTTCATAATCATATAGCCCATGGCTTTGCAACTATATTACCTCTTATTTACTTGTTTATGTGGGCAATTTTAAAATCCATCAACTTTGGCTATGGCTATGTTTGGTTATTAACATAATGTAATAGAATGTAATATTATTCTACCATTTGTAAGGAGTTATAATAAAATGGAATAGAATAAGATAGAAGGGAAGAGTTTCACATTACATCTCATTTCATCCCAAACAGTGAAAATAAATTATCTCTTATTTGAGAGATTTATGATGAAATATAAAATAATAAATATATACTATCTAATATATCCTCAATAATTTTTAATAATACTAATTATACCCTACCCTATCCTAATAACAAGCAAGACAATACATCCATTGTGTTGGGCGTCGACAGTCATTATAGTAATGGAGGAGCGTTGTCCCCGGCCAAATAACAGGCACATCAACCATCAAAATTTACATGTTGTTTTATTAGTATTCTTTGATAAAGTTTTGAACTTTGGTTAGAGGAAAACAACAACAGCTTCTTCGATCTCTTATCTGAAGAGATCGTTTTCAGTCTCTTAGCTTCATTGATCCTATCCCACTTGACAGAAAGTCTTTTGTTTTTTGGTTTGCAAGTCATTTTATATTGAGTCAAAGTACCACAAATCCCTTAAACCTCTTCGCCAGAAACACCTTCAACGATATCTCTTAATTGTTATATGGATTCTTTATGGACAACAAATATCGTTGACATTAATTGTTATATGGATTCCATAGCTTGTCATTCCTATAATCTGTGCGATGATTTTGGCCGTATATATAATAACTATATGCTATGAAACTGAGCAATATATTGTGTTACCGAATCTGTGAACTTAATGCCCTGTTGGCCTTTCGCAGTTTAGTTCGTTGATATGCATGAGATAGTCCATTAGTCAAGCAAAAACAATAGTCCATTAGTCAAGCAAAAACAAAAGTCTATCTTTAAAACGTTAACATGGTATGGATCAACTGATAATTCTTTCTTACATGATAAATTACATGATCTTAGAATCTAACAAGTTTTCATAATAACATAAGTATACCTTGATCTATCGTATTTCCGATACGTTCTGAACAAATAATCTTCAATAATCTTTTACAAGATATTCTTAAAATGTGTTTTCTCTCTCTTGACCTTTGTTTCATTATTTTCCGTATATGTTTGATAGAGAAATAAATGAAAGACTTCAATTTCTTCCTGCATTGTTTCCATCCACTAAGATACATCTGAACTATTCATTGCTTCTTAAAGAGTTGATGGCTCTCCGTCCTCAGTTAAAAGATAGTATACAATATTGCTCTCGATAATATAATCTGAGTACTAGCTCGGTGCTCTTCTTGTGCAAGTTGATCTTCGAGTATCTGAAACATCATATTCGACTAGTTCTTGTTCCTCATGCTTTAGTGCAGCTTCAGAATAACCATTTTGATCAAATTCCCTTTCCACTTGTCCTATTGTAGTCTCTGAATTCTCTTTTAAAGTGCTAACATCTTCTGTTTACTCTTGATCAATATCTTTCAAGAAAATAACATCTCTGCTGATAACAATCTTGTGGACAGTAGGTAGTGGGATCCCACAGATGATACCCCTGTACTTCTTTAGCATATCTTAAGAAAATGCATATTTTGGATTTTGGATCCAACTTTGTAGTTTCTTGGGCATTAAACATCACATAGACAAGACTTCCAAATATATGGAGTTTGGAATAATCCACTGGTTTACTATTCCACATCTTCAGCAGTGTCTTCAATTCAATTGCAATTGATGGAGCTCAAATCACCACATAATAAGCGGTATTGATTGCTTCTGCCCAAAATTTCTTATCTAAGCTTGCAGTTCTCAATATCGTTCTTGTTCTTGTCAACAAAGTTCTATTTATCCACTCTGCTACTCTATTTTGTTGAGGATTGTATGTCGTTATGAAATGCCTTTTAATGCCTTCTTGCTTGCAGAATTCATCCAATTCTTTACTAGTATATTTGCCTCCATTATCTGTGCGCAAACATTTGATCTTCTTACCAGATTCGAGTTCCACCCACGCTTTGTAAAATTGGAAAGTTGGAAACACATCAACCTTCCTCTTAATAGGAAACACCCAACATCTCCTCAAATAATCATCAATGAATGATACAAAAAAATTTGCTCCTTCTAGGGACGTAACTAGTGCTTGTCATACAATAGAGTGAATCAATTCTAGAATTTTTTTGCTTCTGAACTTTGATGTGTTGAACTTCAATCGATGTTGCTTACTCACAATGCAATGCTCACAAAAGGGTAGTGATACATTTGTGAGAATTGAAAGTAGATTCTTCTCTGTAAGTATGTTCATTCCTTGTTCTGACATATGCACAAGTTTTTTGTGCCATGCCATTACAGATTTGTTGTCTGGACTAGTCACCACAACGGAAGCCTCTCATTCTTGCAAAGTTACTCCATTTAGCATATACAGATTTGCAGCAATCTTCTCTGCTTTCATAAATACTAGCGCTCTTTTAATCACTTTCATGATCTTGTTTTGAATCTCAAATATGAAACCGAGATCATCTAGTTGTCCTACAAATAACAAATTATTCTTTAGGCCCTTCATGTGTCATACTTTTTCAATAATCTGAGTAGTCCCATCATATATCTTTAACTTGATGGTGTCGATACCAATAATCATCAAAGTTTGATCATTACAGCTGTATACAAATCCCCTAGAGATAGATTCATACTAATTGAACCATTCTCTTCTATAGGTCATATGAAAAGTATCTATTGAATCGAGAAGCCATTTATCAACAAATCTTTTCTTATTTCTAATAGTCATTGGTGTTTCACATTCCATTGCACCTCCATCATCTAAAGCATTTGCCACATTTCCTTGAGGAATAAAATCTTTCTTATTTGGATTCCAACAATCTTTCTTCAGGTGCTCTTTCTTGCCATAATTGTAGCACTTGAAATTCTTCTTACTCTTAAATTTTGATCTACTATGACTATGAATCCCTCTTGGGCCACATTCCATTGATCTTCCTCTCGTCACCGCTATGCCTCTCTTGTTGTGAATTTGCTAGCCTGTCTTCCTTACTTTTGTGCCCACTCTCTTCTTCCAGAATAGCAGCTGCAATATTGTCAGAAGACTAGAGTGTCTGTGTTGTTTGTTAAATTGATAACGAGTTAATCATACGAATCTGGTAGACTTTCACACGTTCACTTATCTTTATTGTGTGCCCAATGATGTGAGTTTGGAAAATAGAGTATTTAAAGTATTTAAATGGCCCGTCACCGAAGTGGATTTTTCCATGCGTAAATTGATAGTTTTCTCTTCAGAAAAATTTTGTTATAGAGTGGTTTGGCCTTGTACATTTTTATGAAATGATTCCAAATCTTTTTTGTCATCTTCTTCTCCTCTATGCTTGACAACACCCTATCTACTAGTGCCAAATGAAGATTTGCAATAAGATTCCCATCCATCTCATTCCACTTATTATCATTTGTGAATGTTGTCGGTCTTTCGTTAATGGCTAGTAAATAGTTATCTTTTCTCAAGATAGCGTTCACCTTCAACTTCCATAATAAGAAATTACTCTCATTGAGCTTTTCAATCTTAAATTTTGCTACCATTGCTTCTATCATGAACAGAATTTTGACTCCCATTATTTCACGTGAATAGTACCTGTATGTATGAATAATACCCATACATATGAATAGTTTCGTATATGTGAATAGTACCATATGTGTATATATGAATAGTATCATACAAGTGAATAGTACTTTATACTTGAATTACAATAACTGCACTGTTTAATGCAAAAATAAATGCATGAATAGTTGTAACCTTTTGTGATTATTGTTCACCAACTTTTACTATACTCACTCGAACTCCTAATAGATTACACCAAAAAATTCATCATCATTTTCTCAACTAGCTCTGATACCACTTATTGTAAACATTGATTATATTAAAGCAAGTTCATAGGTAAATAGGACTAAAGGAATATTAATGAATGTAGATTTTACATGAAAAACTCTCAAATTAGGGTAAAAATCACGGACAAGGATAGAAGAATTTTACAATTGAAAACAAGGAGAATTACAAAAAAAAAACTAAACCCACAAAAATACACATAATATTTTTGTCTCTCTTCCTCTTTCTTTTCTCTCTCACCTCGCATCTCTCCTCTTTGCTAAAGGGATGCACTCTCTTTGTTTATCTCCTGCCTATAGATTGAAGGTATGGTTGGCCAAAATGGGCAACCATTATTTGTCTTATTAGGCAAGCCTACTAAATTTGACACCGCAAGTGTAGAATCTGTTATGTCATGACAAAAATCACAACTGATTTCACAGAATCCCTGGCTTCAAGTGTAATTATTTCATCTGTTATCTTTGGCCCTCAAAATTGAAGGTTCTAGGTGTTTTTGGTTCAAGAAGAAAGTAATTCTATAGTTGTAGCATCCAATTGGTGGAATCTGAGATCCAGTGTATCCCACAAGTAAGGGGAGGAACCCAATAACCTAAAGACTCCATATACATTTCTAGTATTGAAGATTCACATTATGTCATTATTCAATAAATGATCCCCAATTAAGTCTATCAAGCTTCATTATTCAAGCTTCAAGAGACAGAAAAAGAAAGAGAGGGAGAGAAAGAGCTATGAAATAAAGCTAAACTTTACCCAAGATTAGAGCTAAATCTAAACATGAAAGTGTAATGGTCAATACCTGCATAAGAACTGTCATGATATTACAAGGCTTAAAGCTTAGAGAACATAAAGAATTTTGCTTCAATTTCAACTGATACACATCTTAATGAGGGCAAGTTAACTTTGAAACAATTATATAGACTAAGAATAAAGATCCAAACACACCATCCATTTTGATTCTTTATTCCATAATAATAATTGTATAATAATGCAGTCATTATATCTGAAAAGACATTATCAATTGCCACAATTCCTAAATTCTACCTTATTATCTTGGATGTTATAAAGTACACTTAAGCTTTGTTACTGATGATTACCAATAATTTGTTTTGCATATTTTGGTGAACCTTTGTGATTCTCTCCATTCGTTCGCGATTCTCATCGTCAATTCATCGTCTTCTCATCGTCCAGTCATCATCGAGGTAAGTACACTTATCCTAAGCATTCTGTTTTTGATTTTATTTCTGCTTTGAATATTGTTGTTAAATGGTATATGAATGGTCAATTTTTGGGTGATACTTTGAGTTGTTTTTGTATAAATGGAGTGTTAATGTTGTTTGTATGTATGAAGGAAGGGAGAAGACAGATTATATGTTAGTAGTTAGGGTTTAATTTCTGAAGCCTAAAAGGTTTTCAATGAGAGTCCTCTTATATATTTATTATTCTATTTTGATAGGAAATGAAATTTCTAGCACAGGCATGCTTTGAGTGTTCAAACATTAACAAAATTCATATGGGCTATCCTATAGTTAATGTTATAGACATTCCCGAAATCCAAGCTTTAGGAAATAATTATGATGTTTAGAGTACAAATATGACAAGTCCATAAAAGAAAATATCTTTCGGTACATGAAGGAAAATAATGGGAATAGTGAATACTAGAGGTAGGTATTTGAAAATCATAGGAGAAGAATGTTGGAGAATAAGGGAAAAAATAAAAGAAAAAACTTGGATGAAATTTTTTGTAATTAATCCTAATACATATAATATTATTGATTCATAATATATTTATTAGTTTTATGTGATTATATAATAATTTTCATTTTCTATTTATTAGTGGAGGTAGTGGTTTAAAGGAGACAATTTTCTATTAATTAGTGAAGTTAGTAGAAGAAATGTCAACTCTTTACAAATTTAATGGGTTAGTAGAGAAAATGGTTAGTTTAGCTTACTTGGTTTATAAATTCTTGTAAGCTTATATAAAGACATTTTTTGTAAGTTCATTTGTATGATATTATACATTCAATCGTGTGTTAAAAAAAAGTTGAAAACTTTAAAAGAAAATTTTTATTGAGAATTTGGAGTCAGAATATTTTGTTGGAAAATAATTCAAGTTGAAAGTAACTAGAGTCTTTTGTATTATTTTAGTATACGACGAGATCAATAAAAGGTTGGCTTTTTCATATCTCTCTTGTTCATTTTATTTGATTAAACTGTAATAAACACTTGTGTGTTGAAAATATGAGTGAACACTAAAGTACTAGTAAAAAAAAAAACATATTTGTTAGTGAACAATTAGACTTTAGTAAACTTAAGTTTAACTGTTTACGAAGACTTCAACATTCTTATTTAATTCCACTACACCTAAAAAAGTCCCATAACACTTGTAATTAACAAATGGCAAACAAAGTCACATAAATCCCAAGGAATTAAGGTTATATATCTACACTTTTTAATCCATTTTAAAAAGAGAAGAAATATCAATAAAGTAATTTGTACACATAAATCAATTTAGGGTTCTTTTTATATTTTATATTTCTTTTTTTAGTTCTTAAAAAAGAATTATATTAATAAGATATGTTAGTCTTGATATGTTGTACTTTTTTTATTTTAAAAATTGAAAAAAAGATTGCAAAAACACAAATTATGTTTTAAAAACCCAAATTCTAGCTATCACAACTAGTTAAAAAAACCCAAAACAAGTTTTTATGTATCATCATATATGGTTTAAAAATCAAAAACAAGTTTTTTTTTCTTTCATTTTTCTTCTACAATCCTTCCTTTTGTACTTTATTCTTCATACTTTGACATTTTTCATTTCTTTTATTTTTCTATTGATGTTTTGAACTTGTTCATTTCCTTCATTTCTTATGCTTTGTTTGTCTAATCTCTTGTGCTTTTCTTTACAAGGTATCTTATAATGATGATCATGATCTCTTGATTTAATTTCTTTAGAATGATTATAATTGCCTTTTTATTAAAATGGATTGTAAGAAACTTAAAAGACAAATTTTAGTAGGTTGCTAATATCCTGTTTTAGAATGTGCTTTTTACTTTTACTTTAAAAACTCAAAATATAGAAGTTTTATAACTTTTTCTAAACTTTTTAAACTATATGAACACATTTATTATATTAAATACGAAATTGTTTTTATTACAGGTCGTGTGCTGTGTTGAAGAGCATCGATAATCTTCCAACCTCATCTATCTTCTTTGTAGTTTGTGGTTGTCTGTCTGTTAAGGTAAGTCGCCTAACTAAGTAATGTCTAAAATGTGATCGATTTTGTGTTTTACTTTGCAATTTTCTAAGAATGATTGATGAGTTTTTATGTCAGGGTTTAATAGTCTAAGTATTTATGTTTGAGTTTTGTTTAAATTGAAACATAAACACTTGAACTTTAATGTGATTAATTCAAATTTAGTATTAACATTAGAAATTAACGTAATGTTCATGACAATCCTTTGCTTAATAAACCCCTAAAATGGTACATAGGTTGGAAACCTATAATGCAACTCCCATGAGGCTTACCGTGAAAAATTCATGACAATTATTTCTCGATTCACATGGTATAACAATACCACGCACCATAGTGCTTCCTTTTGTATTTCATTATGCTTCATTTTGTAAAAGTAACGTATTTTATTATGCTTCATTTTGTATTTCATTATGCTTCATTTTGTAAAAGTTATGTATTTTATTATGCTTCTTTTCTATTTCATTTTGCTTCATTTTGTAAAAATAATGTATTTTATTATGCTTCATTTTGTAAAAGCAATGTATTTCATTATGCTTAATTCATTTATCTTTCAAATGCTGTGAAGTATGTATAACTTTGTTCATAAGTCAAGATCATCATATCACTTTTTATAACTATATTGGTTTAAGCACTTTTTATTACTATGTTGATTAAAGCAAAAATGCCTACTTTGCATGAAATGCACATCACTAAATAATTGAAAGCTTACTTCCTTACTAACTTTCACCCTATAAGCATGTAATAAACTTTGTAAAGAGTTGGTAACAGTAGTACCGATATATGTAACAAATTCCTTATTGAAAGAAACTATAACTATATTAATGCTAATTTTTAAAATACGATTCAAATTTTCTTTATATTTGTTAGATGTGATATTTATAGACATAGAAAATTCAACACTTGTAAAGTTTTGAATTTATACATTAATTCTTTTAACAAATAATGAACTTTGTAATGAACAAAACACATCAAAAATGTTTCTAATGCGATTCAAACTGTGAGGCCAAAGATCCAATCATCTTCTCTTTTTTTTGAAAAATTGAATAATATATTTCTATTGTAAGAACTAATACAAAATAGTAACAAGTTCTTAGCTTAGAAGCCTTTACAAAAGATAGGACAAAAGATTAGTAGTAGAAGAAATAAGTAACAAGAACAATGAGCAACTTTCAGAAAAAAAAATGCTTAAAGTTGCCATCGGTTCCAATCATCTTTGATTATGATTTGTTAATATTTTGTCAAATGCTCCGAAATGATTTAAGGAAAAATTTGACAAGTTCTTTATGTTGTTATTCTAATTATTTTTATTTTATATTGGAAAATCATATAGAAATAATTTAATAATATTTTATATTAAAAATCATTGAGAAATCATTATAGATATTCAATATATTGACACCTGGACAAAATAAGAGAAAAAAGGTGGCAACTAACGAAGATGTTCTTCCTTATAACAAGCAGATCAATTTGACCCTATCCAACAACAATAACAGACTTCATCCACCAATGAAGCTAGTCAATAACAACCTCTATTTACCTCAATTAGTATTGAGGGATCTTTAGGTTTGTGAATCTTTACCACCTATTATTACAATTATCCTCAAATATATCTTTACATGTTTAATGCGTTTTTTGTTATAGTTTATTTTTGGTCAGTTTCCAATACTAGCATTAGAAAAAGAGGTAGAGGTATCATTAAAGGTTTTGACTTATAACACATGAATGTTGTAATGAACAACAAGTTGTCCGTTCATATTGATATCTCACAAAATTGTCCTATTGATAAGATCTAATCAATAAAATTATCCAGTGAGTTAGAGGTCATTATCATGATTGAATTGTCTTGCCTTCAACATACCAAGTAGTTGAAGGAAGACAACGTGCTACAAAATGTATTGTACAAAATTTCAGTAATTTTTCAATTTATTTAATTATATGCATTTTTTACTTATTTAAAGACTAATTTCACTTTTACTTGTTCACATATGAAGCTCAATATCGTTGATATCAAGAAGCCTGAAGTATTAAGTTGTGTGAGTTCATTATTGAAACAAAGGGTAAAGATCATCGTTATCGACTACATAAATACTACAAATTTTTTCCTTCGGATGAGGAGGCAAGGAGACATGTTCTCGAGCGAGTGACTCCAGAAAATTGGATCCAAATGTATGATTATTGGTCCTCTACCAATGTTAAGGTTTGTCTTCTTTCTCTTCACA
Organism: Erythroxylum cassinoides; assembly: GCA_027478405.1. NCBI lineage: Eukaryota > Viridiplantae > Streptophyta > Magnoliopsida > Malpighiales > Erythroxylaceae > Erythroxylum > Erythroxylum cassinoides. Next base: position 59,745,589 of record JANIPM010000231.1, read on the forward strand.
TTTGCTTCAATTAATCTTGTTTCATAATTTAATGACAATTTATTTTCTTTATTTAGAAAAAGTGTGAGAAAGCTGAGGTTAATAGAGAAAATAAGAAAACTCATCAGAACTAAGGCTCCAAATCATTTGTTGTCGTATGAAATGAATTTGTAAGTTCTTTATTTAAAAATTATAATTATATCGATAAATACAATAGTATTTATTGTGTTTTAATCCTTTTTTTTTTTCATAAAACAGAGTCAGAAGAAACTACATGGATAAGAATTTGATAGGATCACACTCTATAAACTCACATACTATAAGGAAGGTGAAGGTTGGATTTCTGAAAAAGCACAGAATAATTATGTAAGTATAAAAATTTGTTTAATTTTTATACTTGTTTATTTATGTAGTACTAACTAATAATTTTTTAAATTTCAGAATAGGATGTACGAATTGTTGCAAAGATTATTGTTTGACGGAAATGAGCCAAACATGGATGAGATTTGCAACAACGTCCTTGATATAAGATCAGGGTATATCAAAGTTCTTGGGCATAACCCTAAGCTAATTGGTTCACCATTGTCACGATTAGCATATGTAACAACACTTCAAGAGGACAACCAGTTGTTTAAGGCTCAGTTACAATATAATTAGCAAAAATTAAAGCGTATTGAACAAAAGTTGGCCAAGTAGATGATCAAGCAAATACTTTTCCCAAATTATGTAAGTAGTAGTGATGATGAGCACGAGTCTTAATTTGTACATAACATTTTTTGTTAACATTTGTAAATAACATTAAATTTTTATATAAAAATACTTCTAATTTTTAATTATTTTAATTTTATTTTCATTTAATTAATTATAAATCAAAAAATTATAAATATTACAAACAATAAGATGGATTAAAAATCTTACCATTAATTATAGTTAAATAAAAAATTATTAGTAGGATTGTTTAGTAAAAAATAAAAAATCGTCACCAAAATTTTTAAGCTATGTTTTAAAAAAACGTCTACAATAATTTTTAAAATAATTAAAAATTAAATCAAAACTTTTTAAAAATTAAATAAAAAATGTAGCTAAAAAGGTTTGGCAATCGTCACTGAACCTTTTTAGCTACGTTCCAAAAACCGTCACAATTAACTTTTACATACGTTTTGAAAATAGTCGCTAAATATCATTTGTTACAAAATACACAACGTCGCATAATACACTTTTAGCAATGAACCTGAGATTGGAGCGACATATGATTTGCGACGATATTTAAAAAACGTTGCCAATAACATGTTGCTACTGCGATTTTACGACTATTTGTGTGACCAATTTTTGTCGTCGTTAAAAATTGTTGGTGACGAATTTTTGACTTTTAGCACAAAAATATTAGTCGTCAAAAGCCCCTTTTGTTGCAGTGTGCATTTGGAATGTTTGTCCATTGCTAGATCTGTTTAGACTTGTTCGAACCTCTGGGATACAGCTCCATCTTTTAGATACACATTTTGAGGAGATCCTGGAGTGACTCGGTGCCCTTAACCCTTTTGCAACAAGGATATGGACAATGATGAAGAATGTTTTGGCAAAGAATGAGCCCAAATGTACCCTATTAAGAGACCTGTTCCTACTTGACTTAGGGGGCAACCTGCCTATGACAACTAATTAGAGTTGATGAGTCCTCCTACGATGGGCAACATAACCAAAGAAACCTTGATGGCAGTTTCAAGTTTGGGTAGGTATTCCTGTCTTCAATGGAGATTTTAATATTGAAGGAGTTCTTGATTAGATCGCAGATATTGAGCAGTTGTTTGATTATCATGCAATCTTAGAAGAGAGGAAAGTAAAGTTAGTGGCTTATAGGTTGAAGGGAGTTGCTTCTGCTTGGTGGGAGAAGATCAAAGAGAGGAGATGGAATGATGGGAAGGATTTGATTTGGTCTTAGATGCAGATGAAACAAATGATTCAAAAGCATTTTTTGTTTGTCGAATTATGAGCATATTCTCTTTCAATAGGATCAATGATGTACACAAGTTTCTTGATCTATTCAAGACCACACTACATAATTTGTGAGGTTATATCATCTTAATAATATGGGAGAGACAAAAGGGCAGACGATTTTGAGATTCTTAGATGGTTCAGGACCTACCTTATATGATAAGATTGGGATACTATCTAATCAAACTTTTTCAAAGGCTCATAACTTAGCATAGAAGGTAGAATGGTTAACTCAAAAGAGAGGCATAATTGAGCCTCCCTTTAGAAGTTATATAGGTGAAGCTTTTGGAATTTCTACATAAAAGATGAAGATCCTGCCATAACCTCTTTTTCCTGAGAATCATTTTTAAGAAGAGAAGTTATGGGTAAGCATAAGGTAGATAAAAATAAGGAGGCTCCTAAAGAGATTAATCTCCATGCTAAGCCTCGACCTAGAGTTTACTATCAGTATGGAGGATTGGGATTTTTTTAAACTGATGTCCCTAGTAAACAATAAATATTATATAGCACAGGGAAGATGTTAAAGTCATTATTTATGGACATAGTGGTGATGATGATGAGTATGAGACTTAGGAGAAAGAAAATGAGAAGCTAGAGAATTATGTAATTCAAAAGTTACTACTAGCTCAATACACAAAGATAAGATATAATGATATCAATTATTTTAGACATATTATACCATTGTAGAATAGCTGTTTGATGTGATTGTTGAAAATGAGAGTTGCAAGAACATCATTAGCAAAGATGTTATGAAACGAATTTGATTTCAGACTAAGAAGCATTTAGATTCTTACGCAATTGGGTTAATTAAATCGATAGACAAATTTTAGGTAACTAAACACTATATGTAACATCCCACTCTCATAGGATATATACCCAACATTTTGGAGAATATCTGAGTACCTATCCCATGAGGGTGACATGTTAGAGCACTCACGTCATTAACTTAATCATGGCATCATCATTTAACACATCATTATTACAATATTTAAAAATCCAACTCCTCATTTTCATTGCATAAAACTGAATATACATTGTAACATTACATACTTTATTCTTATATATAATATCAAAGAGTTATTAGAGTCTATAACTCTATTGCAAAAATATGCTACATGCTATATGAATAAGAAACTATACAAAATTCTATCTAAATTCTTCAGTCTCAGCTGACCAACCTTTGAGTCATTTCTTCTATCCAAAAGCAACACTAGATCTCTTCTAAGTTGTCTTAGAAGCTAAGTCCGCTTTCTCACACTTGAAAAGACAATGTTGCAACTTTGATGAGTTTTGCAAACTTAATAAGCTACCCATCATCGATGGCTCACTCATAACATATAACACATACAATTCATGTTTCAAGTTCACATATACTTCAGGTCATCATATAATACACATCATTTCACCAACAATCCTATAACATCACATAACACTTTGATCATTTATTCCACTTTTCACATTCAGAGCAGTCAAACAATTCATTTCGGTTATTTAAAGTATACATATCAATTATATATGCAATGCTCATGAGACTTATGCTCATGAGACTCACTTTCATTGTTACTTTGTTGTGACTGAGCACTTTTTTACTAGCCCATATCACTTATAGATACCGAGCTTATTTCAGAATTGTTCTATATCTCTTTATAGATACCGGCCACATTAACAACTAAGCCTATAACTCTTGTGTATATTCTGAGCTTTAAGCTCTTTCAGACTGGTCACAACTCCTTAATCTAATCATATATTCATGTAATGAAGTGT
>JANIPM010000231.1:59787686-59797772 GCA_027478405.1 Erythroxylum cassinoides
GCTAAATGCTTTCACTAATGAAAATAGTTTTATACAAGGGCTTACTAAGTCGACTCACTCAATCCTCGACATTATCCCTCATCCTTACAACCCATGAAAGTATTTCATACCCCATAACACGACTGACTTATGCTAACCTTAACAAAAGATTTTCTTAACAATAATTTTTAACGATAAAGATTATGAACAAACAACTCAAGTTATTAAAAATAGTAACGAATATAGACAAATACACTTGAGATAAAAAGAAACAACTTCCCAATGAATTTAACTCCTATAATGATAGATCGGAAAGTTGTTCGTCAATAGTTTTGTTGTATTCAGCTACTGGATTTTCCAAAAATCATTTCCACAATGGATAGCCACACAATCAACATCAATTTAGTTTACCAAAAACCACGTAATAGATGAGAAACAATAGTGCAAAAGGAATACATAAATCAGCTGCAAAACTCCCAAGGAACACCCTCAATTTATTATTGAATAATAGAAGAATATCCAACTACAAAAAGTCATAAATCACCCAGCCAAAAACATGCAAAAGTCCAGAGAAAGAAAATCACAGCTGTTGTACACCCACCATTAATGACAACATTACCAAAGAAAAGTGCAACATAAAAACAAGAAAAAGCAGCCTGGGTTGCGTAAAAATAAGATAGAATTTCCCTACTGCAAGAACACCCAATCAATGACAACACATAAAAAAAAAACTCACTCACGTACTTCAACCTTAGTTCATAATACACCATAAATTACAACACCAATGATACAGTTCTGGGTTACGTGATTCACAAGAAGGTTTACAACAGATAGGTATCTATCTTCACATAACCAACTCATAAAAATATATGAATATTTTCCTTAAAAATCCCAACTATAACATCGTCAATAAATCCTTCCCAAAAATGAAAACATTCGGTTAAGTACACATCAGGATCCTAGCCATATTACATCTACCATAATCAATACAAAATCTTTGGATAACGATTATCCCAAAAACGATTATCCCAAAAACGATTATAAAAAAAAATCCTTAATTAGGATTTTAAGCCTTATCAACATTTGTCTTGAAAGAGTCCCATATACACACAACTAGATCTAATTATCAAATAATGTCCAAAATTAAATAATATGATATAATCACCTACATCTTAACAGTCTCCCTCTTATGGGCATTATTTGTCACATATTTGAAACTCCCCTAAAGGAGATAATTGGATATATAACATCGAATTCACAAACCACAAAAGAACTCCCCCTTAATCTGTCAATAAGATACAAAGATACAAATATCCAAGTTTAGCAGAAGTCAAACAAGTCAAAACGTGGAACATAATGTTCTCCTCATTAGGACAAAAGATGTCAAAAAGTAAGATTGATAGTCAAATCTCCCCCTGAATTGAACAGGCACCAAAAACAATCCTATATCTCCCCCTTGGAACAAAACAATTCCGAAATGAAGGATGAATTCAATGTGATCAATCTTAGCAAGTAAAGAGCATAAAAATCAGCAGTAGGTGTAGCGAAATAATCATAAGGGCGTAGTATAGCAGCAGAAGGCTAAGATGATAATTTATTATCGGTCAAAGCACTGACCAACATATTATTACTTACAGCAAAGTCATCCATATACGACTGATTAAATTCAAAAACTCCAAAAATGCATTCACTGAATCATAATCAAACTTAATCAATCTCTTCCTCATGTAAACCATATGAACGCAAATTACTCGAATTCATACAGCCCACGATGTAAAGAGAAACCAAGATAAACTTAAGAAAACTAAATCATAGAACACTTGAATCTTCCTATAGGTCTCCAACCAAGCATCAACATATTCTTGACATAACTCCATAAATCAAAGTCCAAAAGTAGAATTCTTAAATTATCAAACAGAGCCTCATTTTTACATCAGATATGCTACTTAACAAGTAAAGAAAAATCCAAACACACCAATCAAATGAACCTTAGAAAACCCATAAATAAAAAGTTAGAAAGCCTAGACGATAACTCCTTCGCACCATCTTTTTTGTTTTAAAAAATCAATATACTTAAAAAATGTAAAGAACACAACCCCTGTGCCCCTTGAAGAAATTCAAATATGTCCCTTTTTCTTGTCACATTAACTGAACTGGTTGATTCCTCCCTCATAAGCCACCAATTGGTCTTCTATTTGAAAAGTTTCTTTAACAACAACAACTAACTGTGAATTTGGACAATTTCTTGTTTTTCCTTCACTACGTATTTGTGCTTGTAAGTATGTTTTGGTAACATAGGTTGTTGGTGGAAATTAATGGAAAATGACTAAATTTTTAGTTTTGACCCTGTTGAAATATCACTTGTCGCAGTTTGTAACAATCCAACCTTATATGCTTAGTTACCCCACAAAAGTGACCAGTAGGTATAAATTTCTGTTTCATCCTCGAAGTTTTTCCTTGGACAGATTTGGTTGCACTATTTTTCTTATCATTCAACTTAGAACATTCATCTTTATAGCTAATGCTTTAAAGGTCTCCTTTAATCTTACACATTTTTATAAACTTTTCTAACTTTTTGGTGCCTCCATTTAACATTCTTATTCCCTTTTTTGTACTTACTAACTTCAATTTTGTTTCATCATGCTCATTGATTCTAGATAACAACTTCTTCTCTAAATCATGAATGATATTCTTCATAGAGGAGTTTTCCTTCTTTAGCTTTTCATTCTTCTTACACGTTTGCACTCATTTTGCATACATTAATTTATAGGCTTAATAAATATCATTCCTTTTATCAACTGAATTGTTGTCATCACTGTCATAATCTGAATTTAAACTTTGAGCTAATCCATCTATTTTTTTCCCGAAATCTTATGTCGTTTTATCCATGTTTTCATCATTAGTTTCTTCCTTCCTAGTTGCTGTTAAGAAAGCAATTGGACTTTTGTTATATAAAGCAACCAACACAATATTACTAACAAATTCCTCTTCATTGCCATAGTCACTTTCGGTTCATTCTCACTCCAAGTGCTCATATAAAACTTCCCTTTTCTCTTCTTCAAAGTGTTAGCACATTCTACTTACACATGTTCGAAGCCTTGATATTTATGACATTGAATTTTCTTTACTTTTCTTTCACCCTTTTGAGTTTTAACTTATTGTTTAAAGTTATTATTTGATAAGCTCGAACCGTTTTGCCTAAACTTGGATCTATCCTTCTTCACTTTCTTTAACCACTTGCCAAAATTTCTTATCAATAACTCCATATCCTCATTATCATTAGGTTCATCTCCTACGTCATTCACGACTTTTCTAACCTCAGTCTGCAATGTCAATCATTTGTACTTCTCTCGTTCATCTCTTAACAAATTCATCTCAAAGTTGGTAAAAATCCTAGATACCTTATCCAAAGACAATTATGTGATATCATGGGCTATTTTGATGGTTGGAATTTTCAGTATGAATCTCGGAGGAAGTGATCTCAAAGTTTTCTTAACAAGTTTTATATTCGAATACTTCTTCCCAAGTTGATGTGCTTGGTTGGCTATGTCACACAATCTCTCGTAGAAGTCTCCAATATTATCACTTTCATTCATTTTAAGCTCTTCGAATCTAGTAGGCAACATATGAAGTTTTGAAGCTATCACATATTTTGATCCTTTATGTATAGTTTTCAAAGTGTCCCATGTGTATTTCGCTGATTCATTGGTTGATACCATAACAAAGTGACCTTCATCAACTGCACTGAACATGATGTGTAAGGCTTAAGAATTTCCAAATGCTCTCTCTTCTTTTGCCCTTGTTCACTCAGATGAATCTTTAAGCACTACTTCTCCCTTTTTATCAATCGTCGTTGGATGTGTCTAATAATTTAAAACTGAGTTTCATGCTTTTGTTCCTTATGCCTGAATGAATACTCTCATCCATGATTTTCATGTAGGATAATTTGAATCATCTAACAACAGTGGCCTAATAATTGATTCCCCTTTTTTATAGCCATAACTGTGAAACACGAATCTACATCAACTTGACATACTAATTCGATGACCCGCTTTGATACCAATTGTAAAATACGAAGGGATGTAATACTTTTGAAAAATCTAACATAATCAAAAATAGAAAAATAAACATAAAATAACAAATAAACATAAGCAATTTGTTAATGCAGCTCGGCACACCTTGCCTACATTTGCGGGACCTTCACCAGCTTCATACTTTTACTAACGACAATAGTTTTTATACAAGGCCTTATTGAGCTGACTCACTCAACCCTCGATACTTTCCCTCATCCTCAAAATCCGTGAAAATATTTCACACGTAATAACACGACTAACTCGCATTAACTTGAACAGAGAATTTTCTCAACAATAATTTTTAATAATAAAGATTATGAACAAATAACTCAAGTGATTAAAAATAATAATGAACATAGACAAACACACTGGAGATAAAAATGAACAACTTCCCAATGAATTCAGCTCCTTCAATGACAGATCGGAGAGTTGGTCATCAATAGTTCTATTGTATTCAGTTGTTGGATTTTTCAGACATTACTTCCACAATGGACAACCACACAATCAACATCAATTCAATTCACCAAAATCCACGCAATAGATGAGAAGCAACAACATAAAAGGAATACATAAATCATACAATAAATTAGTTGCAAAATTCCCAAAGAGCATCCTTAATTTGTTATTGAATAATAGAAGAATTAATGGCAACGCCAGCAAAGAAAATGTAGCATAAAAACAAACAAAAATGGCCTTGGTTGCATAAAAACAAGATAGAATTTCCTTGCTATAAGAACACCCAATAAACGGCAAGACATCAAAGAAAAACGCAACTTGCGCACTTCAACCTTAGTTCATAACACACTAGAAATTACAGCATCAATGATACAGCCCTGGGTTGTGTGATTCACAAGAAGGTTTGCAACAGATAGGTATTTATCTTCACACAATTAGCTCATAAAAACATATTGATATTTTTCGTTGAAATCCCAACTGTTAGGTCGTCAATAAATCCTTCCCAAAAATGACAACATTAAGGTAAATACACATCAACATCCCAGTCATATTACATAGGCCATAATCAATTCAAAATCCTTGGGCAATCATTATGATAGAACAATCAATTTAAAAAAAAAATCCTTGATTAGGATTTTAAACCTTATCAACACTTGTCTTGAAAGAGTTCTACATAAATACAACTAGGTCCAATGATTAAATAATGTCCAAAATTAAATAATAAGATATAATTACCTATATCTTAACACATATAGTCTACCCAAACCCAAATGTTCATTTTCAGGTGATGTTTTATCTGGCACACTATACGTTCCATTGATGAATCCCAATTTTAACTTATCTCCTAAGGTAGTTCTCATGAATCCCAATCTTAACTTAGCTCCTAAGATAATTCTCATGAATCCCAATCTTGACAAATAATTGGATCCATTAAGAGGAGATCATACAAGAGCCATATTAGGATGATCTGATGATTGAAGCTGCAGAGGATCTTCAACAGATTGGCTACTATAGTGTTGTCTCATATCATGAAGATGATCACTTTCTAACAGAAAAAATCAGTAGCAGAGTTCAACAACCAGTAACCGTTTTTGTTCTGATACCAAGTAGAGATTTATTTAAAGAAGCAAAATTAGAATTTGCTATATCTTTATTTACACACAAAGATCTGTTTATATACATAATGTTTTTCAGTTTAAGCTAATAACAAACTAATTTATATAACGGTTTCTTTTACAGTTACAATATATTAGTTATAGAGAAAAACAGCTACACTATAACTTACATTGAAAATATCTACACTATTTCTACGCCATATATTTTACACATGACATCAAGCTAATGTAGCATAAGAGAAACTTTTAAACTTCGGCAGTTACAATAGTAAAGCTCCACTAAAAATCTCCCCCCGTTTCCAACCCATTTCTTTTTTTTTTAGTGTTATGACTGTTATCTAATGAAAAAGGAGGTAGTCAAAAGAGCAGAATTTCAAGTCAATTCCACCATAGCCACCAACCTTAGTTGGTTAAAGGATTGGTCCTATATAACGCACGGAGTCACTATCTCGACAACAAACTTTGTTTTTTGTACCGATCGTAGTAGTCAAATGAATCAAATGATGAATAGTTTCTCTTAAGTGCTGTTCCACCTCGAAGAATCTTGTTAAAGAGGAACTCCCTTGTGTTCGGTTCCAGAGTCCGAGGAAGCCCCACTCAGCCTCCGCCCACCGAATCTCTGTAGTAAAATAGTATCTTTATGTCAATTCTTTTATAGTAGACCTCGTAGGCGACAAACAATGATTCTTTGTAATTTGCTAGCTAGGCTATAGTGCACGAGAATTGTTTCTTAATATATGTACGGCGGCTGACCATAAATATATTACGACAGCGTGCAAAGGGTTTGGTGGCAAAGACAAGAGGATCTCACGTTGCATTCGAATCCCAAAAGTTGAGGACCCATGGGATCTTTTCCGAGAGTGTAACTGTGCATGCTGGTAAGTGGAGGACTAAAACCAGAGAGCTGCCTATTATATTCCAGTAAGTCATATTTTTCTTTTAGTTCAAATATACTTGAATCTTATTATTTTTGTGGGTATTTAATTTTCATAGACGAGCGCTTCTTCTTTTTTTCCCCTTATTTTTGAATAAGGATAACGAATACACAACTCTAGGGTGCAACAGGACAGAAAAGATTCAGAAGGCCACGTTTCTGGGCATAAACTTCATTCCTCGAGAAAGAGTTAGTGAAGCAAATATTGCATGGACTCCTCAAACTTCAGCAAGCTATAATATGTAAAGTGCTAGAGGATATGTATGAGCTATATATGCTTTCAAGGCAATACCTTTCAGTCTCCATGCAAACACCTAGATGATTTAATTCTGCTTCACTGTTTGGGTTGAGGGAATTCATGTTTTTCTAAAATGGTTCATTCGATATCTCTTGACCTAATATTGTGCAGGAATCCAATGAATGACTGAATAAAAATGCCAAATATTATAACTATCACATGCATGCATTAACTTTAGTAGTATTATTGTTGGTTGTATATTAATCACTCCAACATATCTTATATATAGAGTCAAGTTCAAGCTCTATGGTAACAAATATAGTGATTATTTTCAGCTGATTGATCTTCTACATATATATTTGGTTTTTTCAAGGAATGAGTATGGAAACATTTTAGTAGATAAATCTCGTAAATCTAAACAGATTTCTTATATTGATTTGGAAGCCACTATAGTGTTGGTTGATATAATAAGTTGATCAGGACGTTTTTCTGTATGAAATGGGACGTCTTTAACTATCTCTAACCAGAGCCACATTCGCATATAGTCATATCCTGGTTGCTAGTCTACCAGTGAGAAAATTACACAAGGAATTGAAATTTTATTAGTGGATTCAAACCATTTATACAATCAGAAAGGAAATATTTGTCATTTTTGTCTGGCTCTAGAGGAGAAATTAATATTACATCATTGACTCAGACAATTACAACAAAGACTGAAAGTGACCATGCACAGAAAAGTTGCCCTAGTTATGGATGGAATGGCCAACCCCTGGGCTGTGACCTGGAGCAGTTGGCCTGAAGTCGTCAACGTCACGGCCTGGCGGAGACAGACGAGGGTTGCCGCCGACTGGGGGTGGGCTGACAGACGGAGGTTCCGAAGATGGGGAAGAGTCAGTTGCATTTACTACTGTGGCAACTGTCTTATTACCAGAATCGGCATCAACATGCAATTTTTCCTTAACGAACACAGCTTCATGTTTTTTAAGTAATTCAGCATTCAGTTTATGCAAGTTTGAGGAAGTATGCTTTCTCTCTAACTTCAAGTGCCTTCCATCAATGCACTCAAGGTTTTGACACAAAGTGAAAAGGATGAGAACACAGGCAAAGAACAATTTCATTTGTGCCATCTTATAGCAAGCAAAGACGCAGGCAGACAAGTGTTTCGGAAATCTTTTTTTGGAGGATCGAGAAATGAGCAAGAATTTCAATGGAATTAACTAGCTAGCTAGGCAAGTGACTTGCTAGACACTCACTTTACCTTGGTATTTATAGCGTGTTGAATCCTACAAGTGAGGGCTCAAAGTGAACTTCGCCAGATTAAATAAGCCATAAGTTGAGGCGGATCTTAGCTAGCTCGAAATGTGCGTTCCACTTTGCAAATGCGTTTGTGTCTTTTATTTTTATGCTTTAACATGCATGAGTACGGACCATTATTTCCTTCTCTCCCTCAACATATTGTCACTCGACAAGTGAAGTATCATCGAAAACCTCCTTCTCCACACGTATCTTAGTTAACTCTGATTTGATGAGCCAGAAGTAATGTGTACGATATGCATAATTAAACAAGAAATATAGAATCTCCTCGTACCTTGTTGAAAATAAAGAGCAAGAATTCGTAAAACAGAAGAGAAATAGAATTTGTTGCTGAAAATTGAATTACTGAACTAAAGCAACATGAAACCTTATATAGGCAATTACAAAGTTACTAAATCAACGTACCCAGTAACTCCATAACGTTACTGGCGCACTAACTCAAACAGAACAAACAAACCTCGAATTGATAATTTGACTAAGTCTTTAATAAGCTGGTGTTGCAATTTAACACTCCTCCTCAACGCCAGCTTCCACCTTTTTGACAATTCCAAGTTGATGACAGAAAACTTCAATCTTGTTGCCATTCATGCTCTTTTTGAGTAAGTCTGCAATTTGATCTCCCGAATTGATTTGCCTTAACTCCACTTCTTCTTCCAAAACTTTTTTCTAACAAAATGGTAGTGCACCTCTACATGTTTGGTCCTTGCATGAAAAACAGGATTCTCCGCCAAACGTATTGACAATTGGTTGTTGCAATATAGAGGAATTGCATACCTTATCAGCTGGTGCAAGTCGTTCAGTAACTGTATAAGCCAATTGCTCTCTTGAGCTGCCATTACTGTTGCTCGATACTCTACATCTGTTGTTGATAAAGACATAGTTGGTTACATATTGCTACACCAAGAAATTGCTCCAGACCTAAGCATGAAAACATAATGTAGTCGAGCGTCGAGTATCATGATTACTTACAAAGTCAGCATTACAATACCCAACCAACTTGCACTTTTCACCCTTCTTACAAAAAATGCCAAAGTCGAGTTTGCCCTTAACATATCTTAAAACTCGTCGAACTACTTCCAAATGAGACTTCTTTGAATTGTACATGTACCGGTTCAACACACCAACTGCATAAGAAATATCAGGCCTTGTCAAGGTTAAATAAATCAGGCTACCCACCAATTGTTGATACATAGTTGCTGATTGAGCCAAATTTATACTATAAATTGGCCGTAATTTCTTAAGTGATTATGCACTTGTTGACTCCTAATTCATGATTTTTGTGCTTAAATTGGTTCCTCATATCGAGCTTTTATAATTTGCACATTGTCAGTATTTTGTTGTCATTTGATATTAATTTCTGCATAACTTTTATTGGGACAATTGATACTGCAAATGTGTTGTATTTTTGGTAGGAACAATGGAGTCAACAAGAGAAAGTCAATATGCCGTGAGAAGCCATCCATTCGTCGGAGCGAACCGCAGTCATTCGCCGCAGCGAATTTATTGGATATAATTTAATTCGTCGCGACGAATGACCATTTTTATGCGTCGCGACGAACATCTTTCATTGGTCGCGACGAATGTCGGGTACCCGGCCCTTAAATGGCAAAATTACCCACTGTTCCGATCCGGCCCGCGCCGACTTCCTATAAAACCTTCCATTTTAGGTTAAAGGGAGGAGGCCGCAATCCCGAGGCGATTCCATCTTCTTCGTTTTCTCTGTTTCTCTAATAGGTTTTGTTCTGTTTTGTAGATTCGGCGACCATCAACGACGAGTACCAGCCTCAACCATCATTTCCATTCTGTCTCTTCCGCCAGTCGTCGTTGGAGCCATGGGTAGCTTTGGAGTTCCAGCAGTGATGGCTTCTCCTACGGTTATGCAAGGCTAAGGTTTCCGTCTCCGAAAATGTAGCGAAGGTCGGAGTTCCATGAGCTTCAAGGGGTAATCAACCATTGTTTTAGATTTCTGTCATGTTT
>JANIPM010000231.1:59797872-59812410 GCA_027478405.1 Erythroxylum cassinoides
ACCTTTATAATGTAATTGAAATCATTAAACTTCCTTGATTCAAAGAAAACATTTAGTAGTTTATTTACTCTATTATAAACATGTAGCCACCTTAGAAATCCTTCCTTAAACCTTACTCAAAGATGCCTCTCCTCTTGATCCTCTTGCCTTCCTTGATTCCCTTTAACAATAATCAAAAACTCCATTTAATAGGCATTCCAATTTAGAACCCAAAGAAACATATTCACTAAAATGAATTTATAGTCCTTAAACCCATGCATTTCCTAAGCCTCATAAAATAGAGTACTTATTTACTCTATTATAAATATGTACCCACCTTAGAAATCATTGCTTAAACCTTGCTCAAAGATGCCTCTCCTCTTGATCCTCTTGCCTTCCTTAATTCTCTTTAACAATAATCAAAAACTCCATTCAATAGGCATTCTAATTTAGAACCTAAAGAAACATATTCACTAAAATGAATTTAGAGTACTTAAACCCATGCATTTCCTAAGCTTCATGAACCAAAGCCCTTCCATAAATCCAAACCTTCGGTTCAATTATCCATGATCATTCTGATCAAGTAAATGACAAATTTTGATAACACTTTCTCTAGAAAAATGTTCCTCATTGGCTTAAGTTTCTAATGACACCAAAATCATTCAATTTAGTTTAGTACTCCAAAAGTTATACCCAAACATTTTCTGGCTATTCTTGTACTAAAACAACATTCTGTGCTCAACTTTCATCCAAAAATTGAAATCCTTAGAGACTGAATTAAAACTCAATTTTATCAGACAATTTGTAGCCCTATGTCTCTAGTTTACTCTAAATTAAAAATCACTCCAACTGGATAACTACAAAAAACGTTATGCTTAAAATACCAAAATATGTTTAAACTGTGCGAAGAAAAACTTTGTCGCGACGAACTTTGATTTCTTGCAATTTTTTCCGTGGCAAACTTTGACAAAAACTTGACTCATCTTCCAAATTTTCCCAATTCTAACTCTTCATTTACATCATTTTACTTCTAACTATCACCAAAACATGCTTGCTTCATTAAATCAAGAACAATAATGCTTATACCTACTTGTTTATAGAAAGCTACTTCAATCACCATGAAACCCTAGCTTGGAAATCCATAAAAATAAAAAATTATTCTTTAGTTCTTCGTTTCTTCCAACACAAACCCCACACAAATCTATTGCTCTAATCCCTTTTCTAACAAAGCAAGAAGGAGAGATGATTACCTTAGCAAATCCTTTTCCTTCTCTTATTTTCACATTTTCTTCCCTCTTCCTTAGTTCTTCACGCACACTTCTCTTCTCCTCTCTCTCTCTCTTTCTTTCTTCTTTTCTTATTAATTTAAGACAAACTTTTATCTTTCCAAGTTTACCCTTCCTTATTTCATCTAATACCTTCTAACTCCTTAACTAAACCCTTAATTCAATTAACCAATGAAATAAATCCTACTAGCATAGACATAATAATTAACTCCACAAAATAATTCCATAAAGACCTCATATTTAATTTAAATCATGCTTAATTTAAGAAAAAAATTCGAGGGCTAACACATAATCAACTACAACTTGGTGTTTGGATAATCAATCTATGCCCAAGATCAAGTCAAATTCATGGAAGGGTAACTCCTAATTGGGTTCACACTATCAATTGACTCCTTAACGGCTTCATAAGGTCTTTGCATCTCTACTATCTATAAGAAAACAAGGACATCTGAATTAGGCCAATACTAAACCAAACCATTTCATACATCACTGTACTCTTATTGGCCATAATCGCCTAAACCGTGCTCTGATACCACAAAATGTAACACACCTTATACAAAACCTACAACCATCTACACGCCTAACAACCAAATTCTTGTACATGCATTCAAGGTATACAATTCTATTCAATTCCATACATATACATATTTCAAAACTTTCCAATGCTTAACATTATCATTTAACAACAATAATACATCTTGACATTTATATGGTATCCTAAAGGAAAACTTAAAATTTTCTTTCTGCACTACATGTACAATCATCTTTAACTAAAACACATTTGAAAGTACTTTTTCTCCTATTTATTGGTCTTGGTCCTTGCAGATGTTCCCCGTACCTCAATCCTATGACTTAAACCTACACCAATTAACACTCGTGCTAAACTTGAAAGCTTAGTGGGGTAACACTTAGTTTGGATCATCACTCACAATAGTCATTCACCAAGTACAAACATTTAGAAATATCACGGCAAATATAAATAGTGATGGTATACTTAATCAAATGCATAATATGTTTTTCATATACCATAAATTCACCTTCAAAAGTCAAACATTGATATTCAATGTTCATCTAAACAATGGTGGCATACTTAAGCAAAGTACATAATGCAAATATGCCTCGACATATTATCCATATTCCTAAAATGCACATTTATAAGCTAAATATTGATATTCAACGCTCATTGATACAAATTATCAATACAAATGCAAATGCTTATCAATACCAATTATTTATGTTATCATGCTACATTTCTTATTTATAACCATTTACTTTACTTTTTGTGTTAGGCCTGCAAGTTTATTTGGGTGTGGATAATAGGATTTGTGGATATTTGGAGATATCAAGCTATGGATACTCGAAGGCATCAAACTATGGATACCCGAAGGTATCAAACTATGGACACTCGAAGGCATAAAATTATAGATACCTGAAGGTATCGAACTGTAGAGACACTATAGTCTCGAAATGAAGACACCATTGGTGTCAAAACTGTAGCAGTTGCACCGTAATCCACCACCACAACAATAGACCAAGCACTGTAACATTTCCTTTAATCATTTGCCAATTTCACAATTCATATATTGACAAATTGTATGATATACATTTCAAGTCATAAAATATATATTTACGTTCATACATGCAATTCATGGCTTACCAATATTAGAAGGGTATCAAAATCACACTTGTATAATCATACTATACACATATGAGTAATGAATAAATATACAAATCATTTATGCACATGTAAATTTTCTTTTGAATGCATTATGGTCAATCTTGTATTCCAATGCTCAATCACCTAATTCACATATGGTAAGTCCTATTTTATTTATTTCTAGGTGTTCAAAAAGTTTCATAGACATTCGAAAAGTTTCATATAAGATTTGGTAAAAATAAAAAATGAAAACAAACTCAAAATAGTGCAATTTGGTTCAAGCCCACAATGGTCTAAAAATAAGCAACCGATCAATCTAAAAGCAATTCATATGATAGAATCCAGTTGTTCTTTAATATGCATATAGATAACGTTTGAATTAGAGTTTAAGGGCTTATATAAATTTGTTCCCTTATGTCTCTAGTTTCTATATCACTAACAATTAGAACATTTGAACTTCTAAATCATGAGATATAGACGAAATATCACAAACTACTCCAAAATAAGGGCAAGATTGGGTCACCATTCTTAATCTCAATTTACAAGGTTATAAAGCCACAATTAAGTGAAATCATACAATTTAGAGGTCTGTAGGCTGAGTTATGACTTAAACAATATGACTGGTTCAATAAACCCTAGACAGAATTCCATTACATGATACTCTCTTGTCATATTCAAATAATTCTATGCAAGAGAACACCAACATAGCACCAAAGTATCATCCCAAAAATCATTCCACATCCAAATGAATCTTTTTACTTATTCAAATATACATAGATAGAGAAATTAACTAAGTGAAGTCCCAAGCCTTAAAATTTGCCAATTAGCTCTTCTTTTAGTACTCTTCCTTCTCTTCTCAATTGGCTTTGTTCGATTCACTAACTAGAACATCACAAATACACATCTGAATCCCACTTCTAAACTTATAATTTCAGTTATTCATAAGCAAACCAAGAAAAGGTAAAGGTGAAGAGAAAATCCCTAACTTTTACCTTAATTTTCACCTAAGATTGGCTTGATTTCTTACATAAAAAATGATGGAATGAAGGAGGTAAAATGGAGTAAAGAAAAATCTGAACTTATAACCCCAAAATGTCGTGCATCTCCCCTCTCCATATGCCCACTCCAGAACTTTCATCTCTCACACATATACTTAATTCCTATTAGATGCACTACTTTATTATTATTGGTCATATATGCCTTAATCCAATTGGTTCATATGTTAACTTTAGAAAAATTACATATTGGTCCTTCTTCTTCCTTTACTTCCCACGTTGGCCTACAATATTATCAATTAATTTCATTATCCTATGTTTTAATTTTCTAATGGAATAAATTTCAAGCAATTTGGTTAATTATTCGGGGAGTTATACCTAAAACACTACGGGCTATTTAAAAATAAGGACAACATCCCAAACTCAACTTCAAACAAGAATTCAAAACTATTATAGGCAGAATCAGATTTTGGTTCCCTTGTGAAAGTTTTAGATCTATGTCTCTAGTTTAATTGAAAATTTGAATTATTCAATTTGTAGGTATACAGGCCAAGATATGGTCAAATTACATAAGTTTATTTAGTGGAACCTATCCATCCAACGAGGTACACATCCTAAATCAACTAACTTCGGTCTTATCATGCAAGAGCAACACAAAAACACATCCAATTTAACCAACAACATACGATTTGCTTTTGGAATACTTCTCACATCACGTTCATAAATCTAAACAATCATGTCAAAAATTCCTATCCATATTTCACATCTAAGTATGTATATCTATGCTTAAACAAACAAATTACCCATTTACCCATATTTTTTACATTAAGTACCATTATGTCTCTTACTATACTTAGATGCACTTAATTCATTCGTTATGTTCACTTCTTAATACACCCTAGACATGCTATAATACTTCTAGGGTATACGTTGGGGCCTTACAAGATGACATAAGGATCTTCAGTTAACCTGCCTTTGCTAAAGATGATTGGGTACATTAAAAAATTAGCCCAATTAGATTTTGTAATGGAACATGAGTTGAGCGTTGATCTAGTGCTGCAGTCTCTCAGTTTGAACTTTTCATAGTTCCTTATGAACTTCCAGGTGAACCAGAAGGATCTATCATTACCCGAACTGTTGAACATGCTTAAGACTGCGAAAGGGTGCCTTAAGAAGGAACTTAGTTATGTACTTGTTATGGATTCTTCTAAGAGCAAGAAAAAGGGCTTTAAGAAGAATAAGAATAAGAAACAAAAGGCTTCTACTAATATAGTAAAGCCCAAAGGAGGTGTCAAGAAGAAGAGTAACGACAACGGCACACGCTTTCACTACAGAATCAATGGACACTAGAAGAGGAACTGCTCATGTTATCTTGCTACCCTGAAAGATAAGAAGCTTAAAGAAGTTGTCTCTTCAGGTATGTGTAGGATTGAGATCAATCTTTCTAATTCTGTTCCACATTCTTGGGTATTAGATATTGGATATGATTCTCATATTTGTAATAACATGTAGACATTACCATGAAGTAGATTGTTGAGGAAAGGTGAAGTGGACCTATGAGTTAGCAATGGCGCAAGAGTTACTAAATTAGCTATAAGAACTTATTGTTTAGCTTTGCCTTCTAGCCTTGTACTAGAATTAAATAATTATTATTATGTTCCAGTTATTACAAGAAACATCATTTCTATTTCTTATTTAGATTTGAATGGATTTGTCTTTATTATTAAGAATACGAGTTGTTCTTTTCATAAAGATGATATTTATTATAGATCTGGATTACTTACAAATGGTTTATATGAGTTAGATCTTGAAAAGTTGATTATTAACATAAATAGCAAAAAAAGAAAGTTAAATGATCAAAATCCATTTTATTTATGGCAATGTAGGTTAGGTCATTTCAATGAAACTAAAATCACAAAGTTACATAAATAAGGATATTTGTATCTTTTTTATTATGAATCATATGAAACTTGTGAATCTTGTTTGTTGGGAAAGATGACCAAACTATCCTTTAGTGAAAATAGACAACGTCCCAGTGATTTACTAGAGCTAATACATTCAAATGTATGTGGGCCTATATACATACGTACAAAGCGAGGTTAGTGACTAAAGATTACAAATAAAAACAAGGAATTCATTTTGATGAAACATTTTCCCCAGTAGCTATGCTAAAATTCATAAAGATCTTATTGGCTATGTCCGCATATCAAAATTATGAAATATGACAAATGGATATCAAAACAACATTTCTTAATACAAATTTGCAGGAAGATGTGTATATGACACAACATGAAGGTTTTGAATCTAAGAGATTTCCTAATCAATTATGCAAATTAGAAAAGTCCATTTATTGACTTAAGCAAGCATCACAGAGTTGGAACATCAGTTTTAATGAGACAATCAAAAAGTTTGATTTTATAAAAAATGTGGATGAACCATGTATCTATAAGAAGGTTAGTAGGAGTGTAGTCGTTTTCCTAGTGCTATATGTGGATGACGTATTGTTAATTAGAAACAACATAACTATGGTTCAGTCCATAAAGATTTAGTTATCCAAGAACTTCTCCGTGAAGGATATGGGAAAAGATGCTTATATTCTAGGAACAAAGATCTATGGAAATGGATCAAAGAGGTTGCTTGAATTGTACCAATCCACTTATATAGATAAAGTACTAAAGACGTTTAACATGAAGAATTCCAAGAGAGGATTCTTACCTATGTTGCATAGGATTGCTCTCTCACAAAGTATGGATCCAAAGACACAAGAGGGGAGAGATAAAATAAATTGTATTCCATATGCTTCGACAATTAGATCAATCATGTATGTGATGCTATGTACTAGATCAGATGTCCTTTATGCTTTAAGCATAACATGTAGGTTTCAAGTCAATCTAGGTGAGGGTCACTAGATGACTATAAAAAAATATCTTTAAAAACTTGAGAAGAACTAAAGATATTTTCTTCTTCTATGGAGGAGCTGAACTGAGAATTCAAGAGTATTCAGATGCTAGTTTCCAGTTAGATTATGATGATAATAGATCACAGTTAAGGTACATATTCATAATAAACGATGGTGTGATAAGTTGGAAGAGTTTCAAACAACCAACCATTTAACAATCGAGATAGAGTACATTTTAGTGTCAGAGGTGGCAAAGGAAGCGGTTTGGATCAAAAAGTTCATCACTGAACTTGGAGTGGTTCCTAGCATTGTTGAGCTGACAGTATTGTACTATGACAACAATAGTACTATTGCACAGGCAAAGGAACTAAGCTCTCATCAACGGTCACTTAAAAAAGTTTCATTTGATCAGGGAGATACTTGAGTGAAAAGACATAGTATTGATGTGAGTTTCTACTGAAGAGAGTTTTATAGATCCTCTCACTATGCATTTGTCTCAAAAGAGACATGATCGATATATGGATGGATATGGTATCAGATACATAGGCATTGGCTTTAGTATAAGTGAGAGATTGTTAGTTTATGCCCTTACAGTCAATCAGTTGAATGGAATTTGATGTATGTTGTTATTATTTAATTACTAAAAAAGACATTCTTTATCTTTATGTATTAAGTTAATTATATTTAATGTTTTAATATTAAAAGTAAAATCTCTAGAATAATTAGTTTACAATTAAAATTATGATGAGATCATAATTATGATATTCAATTTATAATTATGTGTTATTCCTAAATGTTCCTAGTTATAATTTCATTAAAACAAGATATTGTTGATGACTTGCTTTGATTCCATGGTGAATATGGCCTCGAAGATTTGCTTTTATTGTTTGTCTTCCCTTCTTTTCAAGTACGTTCTTCCCAGTGGAGGTGTTTGAACATTTAGAGCACTTCAAGTTGTCTTTTCTTTGTTTCAAATGCCTTCCTTCAATGCAAAGTAGATCTTGTGACAGGATCATCAGCAAAATGATCAAAGCAGTGAAGGCAATTGTTCTAGACCTACTGAGGGAAACGGTTAATAGATTAGAAGCTAGATTTTGTTATAAAAGGTTCAGTTGTCGAACTACTTCTCTATTATGTAGCTTAAGTGAGCTTAAGGGCTTAAGAGCTATATATAGGACAACGGAGGGCTTGCTACATATAGAAAGGGAAGATACTACGAAGATACTCAGAAATTAGGTCAATACAACAAAGGGTTTGTTAAAAAGCTCTAAACAAAGCACACGAAGGATTAAATTCCCCACACAATCAAACAAAAGAGAAAAAGGTAAAAAGCCTTTAAATTAGTTTCCCACAAACCAAGAAAGATTCCATTGCTGAACTGACCTAAACTTGATCAAGATGATTAAATGAAATGCTCAGGCCCATGAATTCAAATTAAAGACAGCAATACGTCCACTAACTGTGTATAAGAAAATATTTGTTAAAAGGTAAGGTCCCAGACAAAGAGTTGTGATGACAGCTTAGTTTCCATGCAACTTTTAGGGTCTAATGCTGTATGCATGTTACTTATACGTATCAACTATTACTAAGAGTCATGCGATTTCCTTTCAATAGAGTATTAATGGTTCATACACAAAGACATTAAAACTCTTTAAAAAATCCTTATTTCTTATTTAATAATCAAAAGAAGGAAGTTCCTACTTATTATACTTGCATGCGATGTTTCCCCCTTTTGTATTTACATTTATAATAAGGGAAGATAAACGAAACCTGACCCAAAAAGGTCGGAGAGATTCTTTTGGCCTACCCTTTGCCACTATTCTGGACTCTAGAGATATAAATAAACCAAAGTGATGGTTAGGCCTTTTTCAGGGTTTAATATGCACCACTAAACCTCACCATTTGCATTGGAATGCACTTTGGCTGTTAGCTGATAGCTGCCACTGCAAGTTGCCCCAGAATATGCTTTAGAAGATTTTAGTATCTTATGACAAAAAATATATATATATGTTTGGTCTTTTAGAAACAGAACTCAATCACAACTGTAAATGGCACTCAAATCATAACTACTATTTTTAATTTTTGTCAGCTGCACATAGCGGCCAGTAGTGGCAATGATTTTGTAATGATGGTGTAAAGATGTTGTCACTGTCAGTGAACCTAAACCAGCTAAAAGTGCCGGAAGATTTTATATATCCAATTTTGAAAGTAGTTAAAGAAAATAATAATACTGTGAATCAATGAACAATGAAACATATCTAATGTAGCAATCTCTATTACGACAATACAGCTGATTACACATGGATGAACATTCTAATTAATACATACATCAGGTTGAAATAGCGGAAATTCATAAACACACAATCTTGATGGCAATTATTTTTGTGGCAGTTCCTTTCCTTTTTGGGAATGGGAAATTTACGGAATATTTATATAGCTTCCAAATGAGGTAAGATATGTTCAGCTTTAATATGTCTATTCCCTTGGTTTTACAATTTTGGTTTGAAAAACATGACCAACGCCAGGGCTTTGACCAGATTTTGTGGGACGGAATTCATCATTTTGTCCTGAAATAAAATGGTTGATGCGGGAGTGAGTGGCTGATGATTCCAGCTTTGAGTCAATTTCATCGGATTCTAACGGATGGCCAACACCTGGGCTATTGCCTGGTTTTGTTGGCCTGAAATCATGCTGATCATACGCTGAAGTAGACTCATTTGAGACAGAGCTAGAAATTTGGGTTACTCTAGGGAATAACTCTTGTTTCCCTGCCAAGGATCGGTGGTCAATAGGAGTAATGGGACTTGGGGCCATAGCAGGTTGAGAACTTTCTGCATTTCCTGCCGCATTGTTATGGCGCAAGTTGATAGTATTGCTGCTGATGTGCTTTTGTGGGTGCTCTTTGATGGCTGCAGCCTCTTGCTTTTTTATTGTCTTGATTTGCCTTCCTCCAGTTATTGGAAAGTACTGAATGGAGATGATTAGTACAAACAGAATAGCATATGTGCAAATATTTAGGGTTTGTGCCATTGCAAAACAAGATAGAGATTGGATATTTTTCGTAAGTATTGGACAAGAGAATAAGCTCAAGGGTTTAATGTATGATAGTTTGAGATGGCTGAAGAATAGTTTAAGTTGTAGGAAACAGGAGGATGTGCTTACTTGGGACTATGGACTAATATAAGATGCAAGCTACCAAATGGATGCTAAGATCTGGTTTCCAGGAAGGCATTTATAAGCCTAAAAAGTACGCTCAATGACATTCCTCACCGCTAATTATTTCATGTTAGAAATATGTGGGCTAAGATCTTCAACTTGGACGGTTTATACACTATGTCATAAGACATATATAGATCAAAAGGGTTCTCTTTCAGATGGAGTATACTATCTTGGAGATCCTCGATCCAAATTCTGCATGTTCCACTAGTATAGCTCTATTGTTTAATAAGTCATCATTAATGTGCCATAGTTTTCATAGTTGACTTGATATATAATAATAGGAAGAGTGATCATTATATTAAACCGTCCTATCTTCATCATAGTCCCTATGAAGCTGAAATGCTGGTCAGTTAGAATACTTGAAACCGGTCCAACCTTTCCAATGTAGTGGTAGCTTTGATCTCAAAACTCCAACTTTGCTTTTTTTAACTATGAAATTACGTCTAATAGTTTTACGAGTGGGCAGAACGATAGCCTCGATTGCAACTTCTCGCCTTTATTCAAAAGTTTGTTGCTTAACTGCATCCACTCATAATTTTAAGTCTATAAGCAAGATACAAGTACGTCAATTTTAGCAATTATTTTTCAGAAAATCACTATTATCTTATATTGTAGGTTACTATATTGGCATTAATGATCCATGATTACAGTAATACAAATGATGCAAGTATAAGTATGAATATTGCGGATGCAATTATAACAAATTGCCGCAAATATTTCATCTACAATTGAAGTTGCGATAGTAATTTAAAACCTTGAGTCATATGATCATAACTACCACAATACTTGTTCTGCCCTTAATTCACGATTCAGGGTCTTGAATCCATCTATAGGAAGTTGAAGCCTGACACTTGACCTTTCATTGAAATGAAATGTCGCTATAATATTGTTTGAGAACGGTGAGGGCGGCAGTCTATTTAATCAATATTTTTGTCGAAAGAGTCTCAAATTATCGTCGGTACTCTCCACTTAGAGATGTATAGTATTAAATGTTGATGGTTTGTACGCAGGCTCAGAGATCTTTTGGTCGACAAGTTCAAGTGAAAAACATCCGTCCATTCCTTCATTGTTTGAAATTCATTTTTAAAATGTTCTTGTAAACTTTCTAAATGGCCTGAATCATTACGAGCTGCTGAAAGTTAAAGATTCCTTACGAGTGGTAACCAGAAGAAATTCAGTCGTTGATCAACTATTCTATATATGTACATTCTATCGATGTTCAGTGATTTATAATTTAGTGCATCAATTCCAAAGATTCTTTATCTAGACAGTTCAAATCGTTACTATTTTATTTGCCAGTAGTGCACTAGTCCACCCCTAGTTTTCTATTTGATAAGTTGATACATGATAAGGGGTGAAAGTCTTCAAGTCTTATAGGGTATTTACTATTTAGTTGAAATTTCATAAGTGCATTCTCTTGTGGAAAATCTTGCATATAATCAATATGTGCGCTAATAAAAAAATGGCTTGGAACCCTTTACATAGTTAATGTTTTACAACTTTAAGTTTGTATTGCTTAGCAGTTTTTGCACAATCCCAGCACACTAGACCATATTGTCTGCATATGTCATGTGCGTATTCTGCTTTGTTCAAACTTCCTCCTATATGCCTAAGTTACATTCCTAAGCAAATTTCTGTAACAGTAAAATCCACTATACTTAATTGCAGGTTTCAAGAACATGGTACGTGATTTGCCAGACAATTGCCACTAACGGAAAAGGCAATTTGGTTGGCCCTTAACCAGCGGAAATTAGACCCACATATAATTAATATTTAGTAGTAACATATTGAGAATTGATGTGACGAGAGGTATTTGGAGTTTTGTGTAGTGCTCTTTGAACACTATTCCCTTATCCTAAAATCTTTTTATGAAGTTCTAA
The DNA here is from genome assembly GCA_027478405.1 of Erythroxylum cassinoides. NCBI lineage: Eukaryota > Viridiplantae > Streptophyta > Magnoliopsida > Malpighiales > Erythroxylaceae > Erythroxylum > Erythroxylum cassinoides. The sequence goes on from JANIPM010000231.1 coordinate 59,809,788, forward strand.
GTTGTCGGTGGCTGATTGTCTTTTCTATCAATTAAAAAATAACTTGGAAGTGCCAAATCGCAAATTTGGATCTGTACATCAAAAGAAATGCTCCATTGGCAGTACCAGAAAGAAACTTGATGACTTATAGAAGTCCCAAGAGTTGAAAAGAAATAATGAAGCATAGAAGAACTTTTTTGGCATGCACTGTAGGCCAGGGTCAGGATGCTCCTTTTAAGCTCTTCCCTTGGTGCAGCCCTACTTGGAAGAAACCAAAGAATATGCCACTAATTCCAGATATGTACATTTTTGCGGGGCAAAGAGTTTTATCAGTCAAATAAAACAACTTATTGTTAAAAGGGTTATGTTTTACTTATGAAAATCGCAAAAGACATAGTTTCGCAAAAATCTTGTTCAACTGCAATTGCTTTGAACTGGTATCAGTTAGTTGTTTGATATTATAAGCAATTGTGTTAACAACCATTATTTTTTTAGCACAGACGAGAACAAAAAGATTAAATACGAAAAAAACAAATCAACACCTAAGATTTGATAACGCAGTTTGACATACCTTGCCTATATCTATGAAGCTTTCATCCAGCTTAATCACTTTCACCGAAGAATAATAGTTTTATACAAGACTTTACTGAGCCGACACCATTCAACCTTGATACTATCCACTTATTCTCACATCTCGTGAAAGAATTTTACTCTCAATAATATGAATATCTCGTGCTATCCTCAATAGAGGATTTTCACAAGCTAGAAAGACATCTCAGAACCTTCATTCTCAATGTTGATTGTTAAAGCATCAAAAAGCTGCTCGTGTTGGAAGTTAAACTTGATTCATGATTGGTTCGTGGAGTTACGGAAATGAAGAGTTCATGGAAGTTGAAGATGAAAGGTTGTGCAAGGAGTTACGGAAATGAAGAGTTTATGGAATTTGAAGATGAAAAGTTGTATAATTTATGAGTATTTTAATTAATTACTTGTAACTGTTTTATTGCTTTGATGAGAGGTGCATGTATAAATAGAGATCTAGTTTGGACGATGTAGAAAAACGAAAAGTGAGTTGAAAAGAGAGGAAAATAGTGTTGCCGTACAAAGTTTTTTGAGAGTGCTTTGTACTATCTTGTTTTTCCAGCAAAGAAGATTTATTTTCTCCTCTATACATATCTTTGTTTGCGTCAGATTTATGTGTCTAGAAACAAGAATTTTTCAACACTCTCCCCTCTCCTTGTGTGACTGCTTGCGTTGCTATGAATGGAGGTTGAGTCATCCTTTAGTGGAGTTTGGAACATCTTTCAATGGATGTATTATGCTTGAGTGAAGACTGTGTCTTCTTGCATGAATGGAGCTGCATTTTTGCTTGAATGGAGTTTGTATGTTGGTGAATGGCATGGTGGCTTCAACAGTGACCTTGTGTCTTGCTGGTGGGGGCTAGCTATTGGTGTGTGGAAGTAGCTTTTGCTTGAACGAAGTGGGAGTTGTGCTGAAGTGGGGGTTACGACAGCGAGTGGAGAGGTGTTGGAGGCTACTTTGGTGAGTAAAAATAGTTGAGCTGTTTCAGTGGAGGGCTGAACTGTGTGGGCTGTGTTGGTGGAGGCTACCCATGCTTGAAGTGGAGAGTTTTTATGAAGTGGGGGCTGTATGGTTTTAAGTCGATGCTGGTGTGAGTAAAAATGCAGGGTGTGACATTGTTGTCTGGAGAAGATGCTGGTGTAAATGTTGGATCGTGAGTCTACGTTAATAGAGAGAGACTGCGGCAGTAGAGTTGCATGGAAGCTTTGTATCAAAAAGTGGAAGCTTTGGTGTACATGGATGAAGGCTTTTTGTGAATGGAGAGTGCATGTGTAGAAAATGGAGGGAGGCTATTGCTTGATTATTTTTTTTCCCTTATGCGTGAGTGGAGATGTTGCTCTCTATAGTGATGTGAAGGCTGCGTTATTTGGAGGCTGATGCATGTTTTTGTGGAAAATGGAGGCTGCTACATAGAAATGAGGGTGGTGTAGGTGTGGAGGTTGTAGGTGTGAAGTATTTAAATTGGACTATTATGTTTTTGTGAGTGGAATGGAATCTATGTGTGTATGGCGGCTGCCGTAATTGCAGGAGAATGGAGGCTCTTTTTATCTTGTAGTGGAGGCTGATTTTGGAGTGGGGAATGAGCTATGCATGGGTTGAAATAATTAAAAGGTGAGGGTTGATGTTGATTCTTGGCTGGTTGGAATAGATTTTTCAAGGTCAAATTTAACAGTACATAAAAACTATACGGTGACGATTTAGGAGCTGAAATTTTAACAGTATCTTCGTCTTTGAGTTAGCTTCAATATGAGACTTAAATCAAGGGATTTAGCCTTCTAAGTCAAAAGTTATGATCAAAAAATATCAAAAGGTCATTTTGACGATCCAAAATCTTAAGCAAATTTTGAGAATTTTTTTTCTGAATTCCAGCTAAGAAAAATCTACAAATGGTCCCAAAAAATCCATCAATGAGTCAAGAATTTAAGTATGCAAATTTAGAATTTTACAATGACTAAAGGTCAAATCTGCCAGAAACCCAAAAACAATGCAATTTGAGTCTATTTGTTTCATTTATGCATTTTATGTCAACGAACCTCGAATAATGCTAAAACATGATAAACCA
>JANIPM010000231.1:59943996-59959318 GCA_027478405.1 Erythroxylum cassinoides
GATTGGGCCAGTCAGGTTCAAAGATCGAGTTTGGAATTTTTAAAAATGAACTTCTCGAAGCCTCTCTTGTAAATAAATCAACGTTTTAAATTTTTAATTTAAAAAAATTAAGCCGCCAATAATAGAGTTTAAAATTGACGCTCAACTTTTGTAGACACTCTGGGCTGAGATCAAACCATTTCCGTGACACCCTTTGGCGCAAATTCAATAATATTAAACAGACAATCATAATAAGCCTCGTTACTCATTTATAACCTTAAATATATTAAAACTATTCACATGTAAATGTCTCATATTAAATCTCACTTGAATGTATACGTGGTCTAATTTTCTTCTTAGGCCATAAGTCCATTGCCAATTTAACAAGACAAAGCAGTACCTGTCCGTATACTGCAGAAGCATTGAGCTCCTCTTGCATATAAGCTGAAGTCATCAAAGCTGGCAGTGGTCAAAAGTTTACTGCCACTTGGAGGGCTTATCAAAGTTCAGATCACTTGCCTTTTCAATTCATGAATCATATGTTTCCCATTATCAATCGGCAAACACATGTTTTTGTTGTCTATGTTTAGAAAACGGTTTAGAAAATTGTAGAGCTTTACCATATTATCTCAAACTGTAAACAGCTAAATAAATACTCAAAAGTCAAGAAGTAACTTACCACCAAGTTTTCGAACAAGTGACTGAGCGCAATACTATAGTAGTCACTGCTAAAGTTGCTGAAAGATTGAAATTTTTCATTCAATCGGCAGTTGAAACATTGACTGCATCTTACAGAACAAAATTGACCAGCTTCAAATTAGTCACTCAAAAAGAATAGAAGATTAAGAAACAAGGCAGCTTATGGAACAATTACTTGGGATTGGTTAACGTAAGGCTAGATTGTTTGTATACATGATCAACAAGACGCTGAACAGGATTTTTTGTGTATAGGGACCAACAACTAGTTGAGAAGAATGCGTATAGCATTGAACCGACTGGTTGTTGCATAAGTTAGTTGACTCCATATTCACATTGTTCCAAAATTAGCAGATTCACCAACTCTAATAGTCAGCTTGGAGGAAACTCTCGTACTCTGATCCATTAAGTTTCTTGAAGACATCCTCCCAGTTCTCAACAAATTCTGACAATGAACCTTTATGTATTTTAACCTGACGGCTTGTTAGCTCCATCTTCGGTAACCTGAGAAATTCTTGAACATCCTGAAGTTTCTGCATCAAAAATTGGTGAACAGTGCACATTCAGATTGCATGAAGTACAATGGCATTTAATGGAGCAGCCAACTTCATGATTAAGAAAATTGATATGGTTGATTGTTCATACACCAATCAGGACATACCGTACGATTTGTAACAAGATCCTCATAGTACAAGACAATGTGCTGAGTGCTATTGAAGTATTCTAAAGCTCTTGCAGCCATTATATCTGCTTTCTTCAGATCATCTATCAATAACGTAGAATTTATTTTAGGTTTGTACTTTGACAGTGTTTTAGCCTGCAAAACGAAAATACAGCTACACATTAAAGAAATAATTTTTTCTTTTTCATGAGAGATTGAAGACGGTTAAAATGAAGGAATGCTGGGATACCTCTTCATCTGAATGAACATGGGACTTGTGTGTCCCATTCAATAGTTTAGCATATCGATCATATGAATTTGCAAGAACTGACACCATACGACGTAATAGATTTCTCCTGAAAAGAAATATTACTGATACGTCTCTGCGGTTGAAGTAGTCTACAATGTCCTTGTGATGCACCATTACTCCCTGCATAAGTCATGAAATCATTAGAGGCTAATAACATCTGACAATTTCCAGTACAAAGAATCAAAAGTCTAACCTCTCCTTCAATCATAGAAACAATATGTTTTAAGAAAATGCACTAGAACTCAGAGTGTATTTTTTAGTAAAATTACAAATTGGCCCTGTAGTGTTGTAAACCTATTGCTAATGAGATCGTTAGACAACATCTAAAAACAGAAAAGTATAATTAGTCCATATATTGCCTGGTGCATTCATTTGTACAATTAAGAGCATATCTAAAACAATGTTCTTTTGAGTGGTTTAATTAATTAGATATCCTGTAATAGCTATAGAGATACTCAAATGCACCTGCTTACCATGAATCAGCTAAAATCTGTCGGATCGAAAACATTAAACCATTTTGACATCAAAGCTTGGCCCGGATTAAATTGCATAGAATAGACAATCTACATGTTGCAAAATCATATCCTCAAAAGTTGGTAATTTCATTTCATCATCAATTATATCTGAAGTTCAACTATCCTTGTGATGTGAACACTAGGCTATGGATTAAGGTTAAGCTAGTATAGCAAGATAAACATGAAAGAGTTCAAAGGGAGGGGTGAAGTCAGTTCAAGAATTGGCAGAAGCAACAGATTCTAGTCATATTTAATTCCAAGAAAGCGCTTGTACTACAAAGAGTTTTACAGTTTCCTTGTCAATAAAAGGGAGGCTTATTTGCTCAAACAAGCCCGGGCAGAGAGTATATAGGACACTATAGAAACTGAGACTAGTACAAAACTCTGGCTAAAACCTTGGCATTATTGTCACCAAATTTTCTTCTTTACTATCCCCAGCAGCATTTGAACCAGATAGTTTTCTCAATACTGGCATATATAAAATATAAACTAAAACATGAACAGTTTACACTACCTGATTAAGCATCCACTTGAAACCGACTGCCGCAGAGCATTCATTCTTGGACGCGCTGGTGAACCAGTCTAGGTTGTAGACCTTATCCAGAACCTGTTGAATGGAGGAACTATTCTTCCTCCTGTCTAAAACAGAGAATATCTCCCCATTTGAGCTCACATTAACATGACTATTCAACAAGGTCTCAAACCATCCACTTCCAGATCTTTGCATTGATAATATTGCAAAGTATTGTACAGGATTATGCTGGCACTCAGACCTGACAGTTGTGCCAAATACAAAAATTCAAGTATGTCTTATCGAAATTCAAGCTCAAAGCCAAAGAACTGAAGTTCTAAATTACCTGTTAAAAGTTTTAGGATCAGGGTAATGTGCCCCAGGAATTTGTAATCGTATAGGTTCAGGATCAGGAGTTGGCCCATCAATGACTTGGATATCTTCGATGTCTATTTTACTTTGTGCACTTATTTGCTTCAGACAAACAAAGCACGCATAAACCCCGCAAACCATTGTGAACATCAAAACTATCATCCTTAACAAAATTGAAGATTTCTTAGGAGGCTTTATGATTACCGTACCCTGGAACACAAAATGCAGGGAGATGTTATTAGTGGGGGAATTTAGAAATACTACAAACTTGGTATAACGTCAAATTGTTCTAAATCAAAGCAGAATAGAGCAAAAATAGGTTTTATGGGCGAAAATGTTTAAAACGGAAACTAATTAACTTCAAGAGAAAACAAAGATGAAAGAAATTGCAATAAGGTGCAGAAGACAGAGACCCACGTCCTCTTCAGCCCTTCCTCCACGTACCTTCCGACAAGGTCGGCCAATGACAACCAAAAACAAATAGAAGGTGAAGTTCTTTTCTTTTCATATTTTTAGGAATGGAAACTGTGAATGAAACAGCTATAAGCTGAAGAATGAATGTTAACAACATAAGCTCACTAATTACGAATATCAACGACAAGGAAACTCGATCAAACCCAGATCGGAACACGAACACATCTAAGCAAATAAAATCCATTTAGAACAGCTTCCACCCTCACCAATCTAAGACAACATAAGAATAGTTGCAAGACAACAGTTTTTGCGACACATTAAACCACTATAACAAAAGGGAAAACAAAGTACTGTCCTTTAAAGCCGGGTGAACTTAAACACAAGCACATAAGACCACCTACGAAGGAAAATATTGACATTTAACAAAATACCCATTGCTTTACTCCTAAAAATAAAGATAAGAGAAAACTAGAATGAAACAGAAGTATTAAGGATTCGTGTCAGTACCTTGTTAACTACGTACACAAACTCAGCCATTCTTACACTTCCAGAAGCTGTAGAGAAAGAGAGCCCCAAAATTGTGAAAAGGGGTTCACATACAGCAAAACCAGAGCGCTTTCTACACAAACATACTCTCAAATTATCGTAGTCTAGCCGACCCGGTCATGTAGACAGCCATGAGAGAGCGAGAGAGAGAGAGAGAGAGAGAGACAGTAAAAAGAGTAAAGTTACTGACAAAAAAGAAGCAGGCTTGAGTCGGGAGCTAATTTTCTGATAATTAGAGTCCTCGTAGAATACAATGCTCCATTAAAGGGCGCGATCTTTTGTTAAAATTATTAGACAGACGGTCGTCGCTGGCACTGCGCTCTCCCTTACAATTCTTGTTGCGTTGGCGTCTTCCTTCCTTGGACTCCCATCCACCTTCCTAGATTTCCTCAATTAAATTCCACTTCTTAATTTATACACATAATTATATTAATTTTGATATAATCGTGTACGGCATCTTTGTATTCCTTTGTTATGTGTATGCGTGCGTAATCTAAGATTCAAAGACTTTGGGTTTGTCGTATCGTTGAAAAGTACAGTCTCCTGAAGCTTTCCTAAGACTTGACTTTTACTTATTTACGATGTCTTTATCTGTTTAGTTGATATGCTTAATGACCCTTCTCTCTTTAGGTTTCTGTCTGGAAGCCAGTCAATTTTTTTTTTGCCCATCTCTAGTTTTAAAACCCCATCTTACTAATTGACAAAACAGTATCATCGACCAAATAGTATGTTGAATGAAAAGGGTGTCGCTTGATTGTTAAGACAAAATGACGTTTGGAGCAAGGGTTTTGGCTTTTTAGTGACAAATCAATAGCTGTAATTAGCGCCTACACGTTTGGCATAGGAAATTAAGGCCGTAGCTGCAAACATCCAGAGGCTTTGACCACCTCCTTTACGGTGTTTTCAAAATGCATACAGCTGTGCTAATAAGCCATAAATTATAATATAATATAATATAAAGAATACAAAATCAAATTATTTCTTGAAATTTGGTATGATATGTAATTTAAGATTTTGAATTTCACATTCTGGTTCTCGACTAGTGTCAGGGATGATTCATTTTAAAGATGTCCTTGACTCGCTCTTAACCTCCAAAATTGTGGTTCAAGATAGACCGAGATTAAGATTATAGATATAATTTTTACTCCCTTCTATTTAAAATAAAAGTCGTTTTAGAAATATGCACATTTATTAAAAAAGTTAGTGAAATATTTGATATACCTTTTTTAATTGTATGTTGAATTGCTTTGAAAATATAATCTGTATAATTAGAATGTGAGAGAAACTAAATGGTAATTTTAGAAATAAAATTATAAACATGCATAAAAAATCGTGAACGACACTTATTTTGAATAATTAAAATCTCTCTAAAATAAGGGAGTATTAAAAAAAAAAAGGAACAACCAGTACAAAATTAATAGATATTTTTAAATACGATTCCCTATTTAGTGGCAAGATCTCCAAAAAAATATGAAAGGTCAACATTTGGCCCCTGACAATGGAGTGTTGGAATCTGGAGCTGCCATCCTTGACTTTCTTCCTTAAATTCTAAGAATGATAATAACACTAACAATCGAAGCAAGTGGGGGTATTTAAGAAATGAATAGTCATAATGGGGACTGAAATTGTAACTTCAAGGTAATTGTTAATTATATGAGAGGTTTCAGACCTCTTTTTTTATACTCCCTCTGATTCATAATAAGAATCGTTTTAAAAAAATACACGTCTATTAAGAAAGCTAATTAAATTATAGATATACCCTTATTAATACTCCCATGTGAGAGAAATTACATATTAAATTGTTTTGAAATTGTGATCTGTATAATTAAGATGAGAGAAAAATGAAAGGTTAATTTTAGAAGACACTTATTTTGAATAATTAAAATGTATCTAAAACGACACTTATTATGAATTAGAGGGAGTATAATATAATCTGAACATCACCAATTAATATATAGAGATAAAATGTTTAAATTTTTCTAAGAAATGGTTTGACCTGCGAGACATTAAAGGCTTGTGGAAATTAAACGAATTCCTTTAGTTGAATTCATAAACATTTGAAATTTTGATCTATTATCAAATTCACTAGCCTTCACAAGTTTTTCATGCAATACTCCTTCAAGGTAATGCTATATCTGTAATGAAATACTTTTATCTTAGAAGGTCGTAATAGTCCTTCAAGGTAATGCTATACTTGTAAAGAATAACTTTTACAACTTGTCTAATACTTCGCGAACAAGAGTGGTAATATAGGTGGAAATCATGCCTGGTCCATAAACCCATAACTTCAAAAGAAAAAAGGAAAAAAAAAAAACCATGATTCTTCCATAGAAAAAAAAGGCAATAATACATTGAAGTGAGGTAAGAGCATATCAGAGATAAAAAGAAAAAAGAAAAAGGCAATACCCTTCGTTGCTTTATCGTCTGAGATTAAGAATATGGCAATTGTAAATTGAAGTTGACGTCAAGCATTGCCTGTGATGCCATATTAGGTATTAGCTATGATTGTAAACTGAAAGCAATTACTTTTGTGGAAAGTGAGTGGAAATATATTACATTGAAAAGTAGAAGAGTATAATTATACCATTGTTTTCTGGAGTTCCTCTCCATCTTCTTCAATACTCACCAAATACGCTTTGAACATTTCCAAAGTTAGAGGTGGAACTTTCAGCATCTGCCCTCAAAATTCCAACTTTGTAAGGAGAGATGTTTAAATCAATCAGGTTTGTTAATAAACACAAATTTACGTAAAGTCCTTCACATAATAACCTGTGGTGACAACTACCGGACTATAGAAAACATCTAAACTAAAGGGAGAAATTAACGAGCAGTCTCCTCCACCATGCACAAAAGCTTCTTCTTTAATTAGATTCCTCACCGTTAACGTCACGTTGAAGGTTTCCGGATAACATAAAAGAAAAAAGAAAAAAGAAAAAACATCATTCTAGAAACATAGATTTCCCTGTTCCTACGCAAACGTGAATCCTACGCTCGTGACACCCCATGTTCATGTTACTGTCATGTACTTAAATTCACTTGTACAAATTTATTGGAAGAACCATTATTACCCAAATACTTTCTCGATCTATGTGAAGGGGAGGTATCATTGTGTATTGTTGTTGGGGGTATGTTTTGAGCTACTTACCTCCCTGGCCCCTCACAATAGGGTCCATAGACTAATTACAATTGGCTTCATTTGTTAAAAGCCATGAACATTTGTTGCGAGTATCTACGAGGAAATTGAATATTAAAGGCTATGGACACCGGAGAAGAAGAGTATAAGAAAATGGCTTTTTTATTTTTATTAAATTAATCACAAACTAATTATAATTAAGCATACTGTCTAGACATTAAACTACAAATATATGTAGTACAACTTTAATTATATTAATTAGACAAATCTTATAAATTCTATATTCTAGAAAGGGTATATTAAGCGCCTGGATCGCTCCACGGCCTTGGCCACATCCTTGTCCACGCCCTGTGGACTTTCCTGGAACTATGATGATAGGAAGTATAGTAGAGAAATATAACATGGCAATATACTTTTTAATAGATTTCTAATTCACTAGCCTGCATAAACCAAATAGTCCTAATTTAACTAAATAATATAATAAATATTTAACATAATAACAAACTTTATCGAAAAATATCAACTCTTAATGTAGTAGAATACTCCTAATAGGTAGAGATAATCAAGGACAGATTTAGGACACGTAACATACCTCGCCCCTTAAAAAACTCTTTGTCCTCAACGAGTAGAAAAATTAGGAAATTCTTAACTAAAAAAGACCCGATGTACCCAGCTAGCTTTAGATTCAGGTTCACCCTGCTAATAAATCAAAAACTCTTGGTTCTTTCCACGGCCACGTTTGTTCAAAATAGTAAGATGTCTCACATTTCCCATCTCAATATACTCAGGCAAATCAGTAAATGTAACCTCTAAATTTCCAATATATCTTTTAAGTACCAAGATATAGAAGACGAGGTGTGTCTTACTAGAAGAAGGCAAATCTAGCTTATAAGCAACCTTCCTAATCCGATCAAGCAATCGAAATGGTCCATAAAATTTGGCTACTAGTTTTTGTTTCTTGTGATTTCTAATCGACAATTGACGATATGGTTCAACTTGACATACACCAAATCTCCTATCTCAAACTCCTTCTCCCTATGTCTCTTGTCATAAACTTGTTTCATTCGATTATGCACTTGTGAAAGTCTTTGACACAACTCCGTAACAATCATATCCCCTTCTATGAGAACATCCTCGAATGCTTGCACTTTTGTCGTTCCGAATTCATAAGATAGAAGTGAAGGCGGTAGCTTGCCATAAATTACTTCAAATGACATGCACTGAAGGGTGGAATGCCAACTCGTGTTGTAACAGTGTTCAACCCAAGCTACCCATTTTGTTCAATCCATAGGATTTGAATTGGTGAAACATTGCAACTACATCTTAACTATTTAATTAACTACCTTGATTTGACCATCTGTCGGTGGATGATAAACAGAGCTAAAAGTGAAATGTGTTCCAGTGGGCATATTTAGATAGTCTATTGATAAGAAGTATAGTATTGTATTTTTCTCCACTAATCCTTATTCTTTTATGTTTATTACTGGACAAAAAGTACTCATTATGTGTATTTTTTGTTTTGGGTGTGTTATGGAAGCAAAAGGAGCAATACGAAATAATTTTACAAATTTGGACTCATTGTATTTGGGCTATAGCTTTCAAAAGAAAAAACCAATTGAGATTATTCAAGTGGAGTTTGAAAACCCACGAAGAGAGCTACAACTTTTATGTTTTGAATTTTTAGTGACTTTGACTAGAAGAGGTGATAAATCAGCCCAGAAGTGAACATTGTTGCACTAATGCAAACCAAATTCGCGAGATTACTACACAATAATCAAGGAGATTATTAAGAAAGCTTCCTAAGCCAACTTGGACGTGAAATATCAACTAAAAAGCCACTTCCCTCAATCGAGAATACTATTATTTGGATTATTATTATTTTCCTTAATTGGATATTTTGTTGTGGTTACAATATTCGGCATATCTTTAAGAGATTTTCCTGGTTTCTATCTACTGGTTTTATTACTTGAAAGAGGAGGGGAAGACATAAAAAAAAACCACACACACACACATACAACACACGCTTGTCTCTCCTCTTTTCACACCTTAGAGCTTCTTCTATGGCCCTACATAGCTAATCTCATTCTTGGACGAAAGAATTGAAACCTCGGAACATCAAAACTGTGAGATCTAAATGAGTTTATTGTTTTAATTTCAACTTTGAGTTCTATTGTTTTTTCATGCTTATTATCATAATTATCGTTCATGATTGCTAGGAGGCTTACTAATTAATTGTGTTTGATAATCTACAGCTAATCAAGTAACAACTAGGATTTAGTAATTTCGTTGGTGTTGTTATTAAATCCTAGGAAGAATAATAGGCTACGTCTCTTTTAATCACTAGTGGTTAAAGAAACTTTGATTTATTGATCTTTCTATTGCTTAATGATGTTGTTAGATCAAATCTTTCGTGCTAGGCTTAGATCATCTAATAATTAGGGTTAATTGGTTCATTGGAATTCTTTTTTAACTACACGAAAGGAAAGATAGGAAATACTTGTGTTCCCGATAAATACTCAAAGTGGAATTAATTATCATTGTATCAAGGATCAGTTGTTAGTACTTATGATAAATATTTCCTTTGACCAAGCTAGGTATTATTGATTGTCTTTAAGCTTAATTTTATTAGCTTGATTAGCTTTATATTTTTTTCGCAACAAACAAAACCCCTCATCAATCTTAGTAGTAATTTACATACATTTTCAATTGCCTTTCTCTGTGGATCGACCCTTATTCCCACAACTAGAAGTATAATTTATAGGAGTAAGGTTTATTTTTGATAACCCTCGACAAGTTCATCAAATCTTGGCGTCGTTTTCGGGGATAGGTTTTAATTGATTTTGTGTGTTTTTGTTATGACCTACTACTGAAAAATACATATAATATTAGACAAAATAAAAAATAACAAAATTTAATTATCGTTATAATTTTTCTTTTTTTCCGTTGTGCATAATTTTTAATCTATTTCTGGCTCAAAAATCCCTTTTTCTGCAGGTAGCAGACGTTTTGAACAAAACTGATTAATCTTTTGGAGTATAAGCCTTGGTGGTTTTAGGCCAAATTCGATCAGTTTTTAAGAGTTTTCGATAGTTTTAGTTTCTGACGCAATTTTTAAATTTAATTTTTTTTGTGTTTAGCTTTTCTTTATTTTGTTTTGCTACTTAATTTATGCATAATACTCGTTCTTCTAATTTTGGTTTACAATTTGATCCAAAGATTGTGAAAATCGCAAAGAAATTTAGAAAAGCAGCTAAAGGAAGGAGACGCGAGATTGATCTTATTGGACTTGATTTGTTATTTGCAAGTGATTCAGATTCGAAGAACAAGGAGACATGGCTCAAAATTTGAAGGAGCTTGTTGCTCCTAATTTGGACTAACACATCACTTTTCCTACAATAAATAATAATGTTTCATTTGAGTTGAAGTCTGGACTAATACATCTTTTGCCTACTTTTCATGGTTTGCTAGGTAAACATACAAACAAACATTTGAAGGAGTTCCATTGGATATGCACAACTATGAAACCCTCGGGGGTAATAGATGAGCAAATCAACCTAGGAGCTTTTCCATTATCATTAAAAGATATAACTAACGATTGACTCTATTAGTTACCTCTTGGGAGTATTCCCACATGGAATGACATGAAGAAAGCATTCTTAGAGAAGTACTTCCCAACATCAAAGAGCTCTAACATTAGAAAAAAGATTTGTAGAATAAATCAAAAATAAGGAGAGTCATTGTACGAATACTGGGAACGTTTCAAGAGATTATGTACAAGTTGCCCTAACCATGAAATTAGCGAGCAATTACTTATACAATGGACTTTTAGCTATGGATAAGAGCCTAATTGATACAGCCAGTGGAGGTGCCTTGGCGAATAAGACACTTGAGTAGGTTAAAAATTTAATAAAGAATATGGTAGCTAATTCACAAAAATTTGGAACAAGATTAAACTCATCTTCTAAACATGTTAATGAGGTGAATTTTTCTTATTTACACCAATAGATTGCTGGAATAACCCCTCTTGTTCGTCAACTTGGTGTAAGTAACGTGCAATCACTGAAGGCTTATAGAATTTGTTCAGTAGTTGGGCACCCAACTGATATGTGTCCTATGCTTTAAGATGAATCTATTGAACACGTTAATGCAGTGGGTGGATTTTCGGGACAACCATAAAGGAGTTATGATCCTTGTTCAAACATGTATAGTCCATGATGGAGAGATCATCCCAATCTTAGTTATGGAAGCTCACAAGTGAATTAACTGCGTCCAAATTTTCAACAATACAAGCAATCATATGTCCTAAAAAAAACAACCATCTTAACCCTCTAGTTCCAATTCTTGTTGTAATATGTCTTTAGATGATATTGTCAAATCTTTAGCTTCTATCACTTTGCAATTGCAATAGGAGACAAGACAATTTCAACAAGAGACAAGGACTAGTATCCAAGAATTGGCAAATCAAGTTGGCCAATTAGCCACTACGATGAGTAATTTAGAATCAAGGGGTTATGGAAAGTTGCCATCTCAAACAATTGTTAATCCACAAGAGAATGCAAGGATAATGAAATTATCTCACCCAGTAACTTTCCCCACAAGGATAAGGAGAATGTTCCTGAAAAACATGAAGAACTAAAAACACGTAAGTTTCCTCCATTGTCAGATTTATAAATCTATTGTACCTTTTTCAAACGTTTGAATAAATCTAAGAAAGAAGAGAAAGAAAAAGAATTCCTTGAGGCTTTTCGTAAGTGTGAAGCTAATATTCCTTTACTTGATACTATTAAATAAATACCTTGTTATGCTAAATTTCTCAAAGAATTGTGTACACGTAAGAGCAGACAAAAGCTTAAGGGAGTTGAAAAGATTAGAATATGGGAGATCGTTTCTGTTGTGATTCAAAGAAAGCTCCCTACTAAATGCAAAGAACCAAGTACTTTCACTATCCTTTGTACAATTGGTGGTATTAGATTTGAAAAGGCTATGTTAGGCTTAGGAGCTTCAATTAATGTCATGTCATATTCTATTTATGCTTCTTTGAAACTTGGTCCTTTATGCAAAACTGGTGCTGTAATTCAATTGGCAGACATATCTAATGCCTATCCTAAAGGTGTAGTTGAGGATGTTCTTGTGCAAGTCAACAATTTGGTTTTTCCTACTGATTTTTATGTTCTTGATATGGAAAACAATGATCAAAGTGCTCCTATTTTGTTAGGAAGATCATTCTTAAAGATGTTCAAAACTAAAATTGATGTGTATGATGATACCCTCCCCGTGGAATTTGATGGTGAAGTTATTGAATTTAATATTCATGATGCCATGAAATTTCCTAAAGAAGATGACTCTGTTTGTACCATCGATGTAATTGATTCTTTAGCACAAAGAGTTTTTTATCTTAATGGAAATAATGCTTTGGAAGTAGCCATTAGTGAAGATGTTAATGAAGAGGACTGTGATGACTTTTCATTCACTAATGGACCACAAGAGAACATTTCAACGCTTAATGAAAATTATAAGGAACAAGTGCCAGGTAACGTTTCATATATTGATTTACCTATTTCTAACGAGAGACTTTTACCTTCTGTGAAATAGGCACCAATTATAGAATTAAAACCCCTTCCTAAGCATTTAAAATACGTGTTCCTTAGAGAAGGAGGAACGTTGCCAACCATCATCTCAAGCACACTTAGCAAACAACAAGAATACAAATTGGTGTAGGTTCTTAAGGAGCATAAGACAACTATTAGATGGATAATTGCCGACATTAAAGCAATTAGGCCGTCTACATGCATGCATAGAATTTTATTACAAGAAGAAGCAAAACCTTCTTAACACCCCAAAGGAGATTAAATCCACCGATATTGGATGTGGTTAAAAAAGAAATACTAAATTGTTTGAGGTTGGAATTATTTACCCTATTTCTGATAGTAATTGGCTTAGCCCCATGCAGGTAGTGCTAAAAAAAACAGGAATAATTGTTATAAAAATCAGGATGATGAATTGATCCCTAATCGCGTGTAGAATAGTTGGAGAGTTTGTATTGATTACAAAAAACTAAATGCAGTAACTAGAAAGGATCATTTTCCATTACCTTTTATGGACTAAATTCTTAAAAGACTAGCACGTCGTTCTTACTATTGTTTTCTTGATGGTTATTCAGGTTATTTTCAAATTGCAAGTGCACTAGAAGATCAAGAAAAGACTACATTTACATGCCCATTTGAAACGTTTACATATCGACGCATGCCCTTTGAACTTTTCAATTCCCCCACCACCTTTTAAAGGTGTATGGTTAGCATATTTTCAAATTATATTGAAAACATCATTGAAGTTTTTATAGATGATTTTACTATTTATGGAAATTCCTTTGATAAATATTTGCGTAACCTTACACTAGTCCTTAAGAGATGCACTGAAATTAACCTTGTTTTAAATTTTGAAAAATGTCATTTATAGTGGAACAAAGAATAGTTTTGGGTCATGTTGTCCCCTCTAAGGAAATTGAGGTTGATAAACCTAAAATTCATTACCTTACCCTATTAGCATGTGGGAAGTTCATTCTTTTCTTAGACATATAGAGTTTTACAAGAGATTTATAAAGGATTTCTCAAAAATTGCCTTGCCTATATGCAACTATGCAAGTTGTTGTCAAAGGATGTAGCTTTTAAGTTTGATGTAGTATGTAAGAGAGCTTTTGATCAGTTGAAAACATTACTGATTACTGCACCGGTTATGCAACCGCCCAACTAGAGTGTTCCCTTTGAGATAATGTGCAATGTAAGTGATTATGTTGTTGGTGCTAGGATAGGACAAAGAATTGGGACGACATTACATGCCATTTATTATGCTTCCAGAACTCTAGATGATGCTCAATACAACTACTCCACCACTGAAAAATAACTTTTGGCTATTGTTTTTGCTTTAGAAAAGTTTTGCTCTTATTTGCTTGGTTCTAAAGTAATTATTTATTCTAATCATGCAACTTTTTGTTATTTATTGAGGAAGAAAGAGGCAAAACTAAGACAAATAAGGTGGATACTTCTCTTGAGTGAATTCAACATAGAGATAAAGGACAAGAAAGGAAAGGAGAATCAAGTTGCTAAGCACCTTCGTTTGACTAGGGAAGAAGATAACTTTGCTTTAAATGATAACTTTCTTAATGAACAATTATTTGCAATTAAGGAAATAGAACCTCGGTATGCTGATATAGTTAATTATTTAGTTGCCAAGACTTTTCCTTATGATGTGCCTAAATAAAAAAGAGATAAGATTAAAAGTGATGTTAAATATTATGTGTGGGATGACCCTTATTCGTGGAAACATATACTGACCAAGTAGTTAGACGAAGTGTTTCTAATAATGAGACTTTGTTTATTTTAAAATTTTGTCATTCTTATACATGTAGTGGTCGCTTTGGAGCCAAAAGAATGACTAGAAAGATTTTAGAATGTGGTTTTCACTGGCTAACCCTATTTCGAGATTCATATGTTTTTTGTAAACTATGTGATAATTATCAAAGAACATGTAATATATCCTCAAGAAATGAGATGCTACAAATAGCTATACTAGTTTGCAAAATTTTTGATGTTTGGGGCACTGACTTTATGGGACTGTTCCCTACATCATTTGGTAATGTTCATATTATTAGTTGTTGATTATGTTTCGAAATGGGTGGAGGTTAAAGCCACGAAAACTGTTGATTCTAAAGTTGTTGTAGCTTTTTATCAAGTCTCACATCTTTGGCAGGTTTGGAATTCCAAGAGCATTAATAGGTGACCGAGACACTTACTTTTGCAATCGAACCATTGAGGCCATACTTAGAAAATATTATGTTACCCACAAGATTTCAACTGCTTATCATCCACAAACTAGCGATTAAGCGAAGTTATCTAATTGAGAGATCAAGTCTATACTTAAAAAGACAGTAAACCCAAACAGAAAGGATTGGACCTTATGTTTAGAGGATGCTTTATGGGTATATAGGATAACATATAAAACACCTATTGGTATATCACCTTATCGGTTAGTGTTTGAAAAACCATGCCATCTTTTGGTTAAGATAGCGTATAAAGCTTATTTGGCTATCAAAAAATTCAACATGAAGATGCATGAAAGTGGGGAACACAGGAAGTTGGAGTTACAAGAGTTAGAGCAGATTTGCAATGATGCCTACGAGAACGCAAAA
>JANIPM010000231.1:59997890-60008333 GCA_027478405.1 Erythroxylum cassinoides
ACTATTTTATAAATTTTAAAAATATCCCGAAACGGTACCCGGTACCGACCGGTACCGGTACAGTTCCGTTCCAGAGCTCAATCCGGTACCGAACCCGGTACGGTATTCATAACATTGGTTTAAGGGCTAAGTGGAATAGTCACGTAAGCATTGATATATACATGTACGATGTTTACACCAATCGTATACACGCACCAATATTGATGCCAATTTCAATATTTGCTCCTTTAGCTCCCATATACTTTTTTCCTAATTAAGTGAAACTTCTTATACTAACCCTTAAATAAGGAGCAAAAAAAAAAAAAACATGACAGGAATACAACAATTGAACCCTGCTCACACTTCTCATAAAATCCATTGAAGGACATCGTTTCTTTCTTCATTCATCACTCAACAACACTCAGCTCCTCTCCTCCACCGTTACAATTTCAATTTTACAAGTATTAATACCTGCCCTCCTGATTCTTAGGAACCGTGACGGAGCTTTTCGAAAGTATTCTTTATCCATAACCATCAATCGCGAAACTCGTGTACCAAAGCTGACATAAGCATTCGTTAAGCTACTTATCAGCTGTGTAGATAATCAGTATTATCATGTGGACATCGGCAGCTTAGTTCCTTGAAGCATATCAGTCGACATAAAAGCAAATGACTGGCTAATCTGAAAGAAACGATTATTAAAAGCAAAGCGTTAACGTTGCATGTGAAATCGAAAGTTTCAATTGTAGCATACCATGCATACAAACGTAGAAATGTTTAAGACCAATTGCTTGCAAACATTTCCAAGCAAATAGTTATCTTTTTCCTGGAAATAAGTCTAAACATGTAGCATAAAAAATAAAACTTCAATAAAAAGGTGAAAATTGTTAGATAAAGGGTCCAGATTTAATAATGCTTTTATGAAATTGGGATAATTTTTTTAAAAAATTAGGTTTCTATTGAATGAAAAATAAATTGTTATTTAGAATTTATAATTTATAAAAGTCAAAAGGATCAAATAAAGTTTTAAATCTCCGTTTAAATAAGTTTAACTTACTTATTCTTATAATATGAAAATTTTAATCGAATATTAGAAAATATATAAGTATTTTATATTCCCTTTTCACCTTAAGGAAATATTGAAGAGTTGGAAGGATAAGTGTCATCTTTCCAGAGTGTCAATTGGCGGGCTTGTGTGCCTTAAGCCTTGAATCCCAACTTTGTAGTGTAGGTGAGCATAACCTGTTGTTCCTGGTCATCCATCACCAAAATATCAAGTTAAATTCCACGCATATTCAACGAGGAGAACTAGTCGTGTCACTCTTGTAAGCATGACTAATCATATTGGTTGAGACCATTAACCAAGAAGCACTAATATTGCAATATAATTTTAGCATTACTAACAAATCCCTTGTGATGTTTTGAGCTCCATTTGCAGAAAGTTGAGCAAGTCCCACAGAGAATCAAGTCTGGCGGGTCCTGTAATTTCTGATCATTTCCCGGTGTAACAGAGCTTTCGTCTCACTAGCAATACAGAATGCTTCAATACCCAGTGACTTGCATTTATTCATTTTCGTATTTCTATCCAGCTTTCCCCTGATGGCTTAATCAACCCTTTGCCTTCCATATTTTTTCTCACCCTCACAGCATCATCCCATCTTCCTGCTTTTGCATATATATTAGACAATGCCACATAATGCCCAGCATGTTCTGGTTCTAATCTGGTTAACTGTTCAGCAGCATGCTTTCCAATATCGAGGTTTTGGTGGGCTCGGCAAGCAGCTAAAAGAGTTCCCCAAATAGACTTATCAGGCTCTTGAGGCATCCTCTCAATGAAACTTAAGGCATCTCCAAGCTGGCCGGCCCGTGCTAGCATGTCAACAACACAAGAATAGTGTTCCATTCTAGGTGTCAATCCATATTCCTCAGGTATCCTGTAAAATAGATTAAGTCCTTCATCCACAAGACCTGAATGACTACAGGCTGATAATAGAGAAGTGAAAGTCATAGAGTTAGGGCAACAACCCGATTGGCTCATATCCTGAAAAATTTGTAAAGCAACCTCACCAAGCCCGTGCATGGCATATCCTCCAATCATTGTATTCCAGGATACCACATCCATGCTGGCCATGCTATAGAACACAGAGCATGCTGATCGAATGCAACCACATTTGTAGTACATGTGAATCAATGCATTACTAACTGGAATAACCAAACAGAGACAGTTTTTCTTGATGTAGGCATGAATCTGTTTACCACATGCCAAATCACAAATTGGTAAAACAGTGGATACTGTTGTCTGGTCATACCTAACACCCAATCTTCGCATTTCAGTGAATGATGTCAGTGCCATGTTTCCCATTTCTAGTTCAACATAACCAAAAATCATAGCATTCCACGCAACAAGTTCGGATTTATCCATGATATTAAATACCTTTTTAGCATCCTGAATTCTGCCGCATTTAGCATACATTGTCACCAAGGCAGCACCCGCGGAACTGTAAAATGCAGTCACGTTTTCTGTTTTAATACCATAACCATGGATTTCTTTCCCATTCATCAATGCATTGAGATACCGGCAACACACAATAACAGTAGAAAGACAATCCACATCAGGAAAAATCATTGGCGCATTGACCATCCCCTTGAAAATCCTTAATGAAGTTTCATGATATCCAATCCGAGAATAGCCTGAGATCAAAGTGGTCCAAGATATGACACTAGGATCTTCTATTTGTGTAAAAACTCTCCAAGCCTCATCGCATAGGCCCATTCGACAATAAGCATCCATAAGAGTGTTCAAAGTGACAAGATCAGGCTTCAAACCGTCAAATCTCAAGCCACCAGAAAGCTCTATAGCCAACTGTAACAAACCATGATATACATACCCTGAAATCATTAAGTTCCAGGACAACAAATCCCTCCTTTCCATCTTCTCAAATACCCACCTAGCACTCCTAATATCGTTACATTTAACATACATATCAATCAAAGAATTAGAAACCTGCGAGTTGAATTCACATCCCAAAACAATTACATCTCTGTGGAGCCAAGTCCCTCCTTCCCACCACAATAACTGCGCGCATGCTCTTAAAACTTTTGGAAACACATAGTTATCCGGAGAAACACCCTTAAATTTCATTACCCCATAATTCCTAATACATCTCTCGTACATTCCGTGCCTGACATAGTAACCAAGTAGTGAGGTCCAAGCAAAAACATTTTGATGGGGCATTTCACCAAACAGTTTCTGGGCAAACATGAAATGATCGCAATCCGCGTACACTTGGAGCAGTTTCGTGGACACGAAGGGATTTTGGTGCCATCCACATACGGTGATTCGTTGGTGAACTTGTAGGCCATGTCTTAGCGCTTTGTAGTTGCTGCAGAGTTGAAGTAGATGGTTTAGTTTGAGAAGAGAACTGTATTTGAGATTGGATTCGGTAGACAGGATGCCATTTGCCATAAGCTCATGTTAGCTAGAGTTGATCTCTCTTGACCGGCGTCCCAGTGACCGTTAAGGGAACCACTGGCAGATTTTTGCACTGTTCATGTGAGGCCTAATAATCTACAGGTACAATATAAGTCGTGATACATAAATATTTATACCATTTTTTGAATGCAATTAAGTTCACATTAGCATATGAGTGCATTTTTGTAGCTCAAGTATTATGCACCCTACCTTTTATTGAACAGAAGATTGATTAAACCCACAACTACAAAGGACCATAGCATCTTTACAAAGAGACATGTCTACAATTTCTCTTGGTGAGATCTATCAGCTTGCTATAGCTTCTCTTTGAAAATGTTAGGAGCGTAGCATCTTGTGGAACAACATACTAAACACTTAAGTGTTAGAAAGTACAAGGGGTAACCTATAAAAAGAGTCATATTTTAAAATTTTTTTTATTTCAACGCTTAAATTTTTAAATTTTCCAATTTAAGTAATAAATCTTTTAAAAATTAGATAATTCACTTAAAACCTAGTAAATCTTTTCAAAATTAGATAATTCACTTAAAATCTTATGTTAATTAACTTTTTATTGATGTGGTTAATACGGCACGTAAAAAGTGATATGTAGAGTCCATACTTGAGCCAACACTTAGACCACATATTCCATTGACATGATTTTTTGAGTCTAATTTTAGAAAATTACTAATTTTGTTATCTCCATCTCATTACTAAGAAAACGGTTAATTATTAAAAATTTTATATTTTATAATTTTAATCTAAAATTTAAAAAGTGGCAATAAGATATTCAAAATTTTAATTTTTTTGTGAAATTAGCTCATTATAGTCTATTCATTAATGTTGCTGACATATAATGTCACATCATCTAGTACCTTTGTCATATGGATGGCATATATACTTTAATTTTCAAATCAACAAATTAATATTTTCAAATAAAATAAATTATGAAAAATGTTAGTCTCTAAACTAAGTTTCCTGATTCTCACCGATACTTCTTGCCACCATTTGGTTTAACAAGCATTGAAAACTTTATCATTTCACTTTCTCTTCCACCTCTTCCTGTGCTATATTCTACCTCTCTCATTCTTCTTTATGCTACTGCACTGACACTATCTCTTTGCCATTCTGTCGACAACGCGATACTGCCATTATCTGTCTTTGATGCTTTCTCCGAGTTATAAAGTTCAAATTGCATAGAAACAATATTAAGACTAGATCAAACTTTGTTTTCCATGATTGCGTTTACCATCTCTCCAAGGCAAATTAAAGTTAAAAGATTTCCTTCTAGGAGTATGTTTGAATGTTTCTCTGAAAAAGCAAATGAAGTAATTATGCTTGCCTAAGAGGAAGTAGGAAGACTTAGTCATAATTTTGTTAGCACAAAGTGTGACAATTCTTTGGAAGCACTATCTTGTTGTTGTAAATCATATTTGAGTTATTAGTTTTTGTATCACATGTATTATCCACATTGATTACCATATTGGTCAGGAATAGATTTCCTTCTTTCCAACTTAATGTTGCCTATGTTGTTAAAGCAGAACATTGTTTGAAACTATTGGGAAGTGGCTCAGAATTCTCTATATTTAAACTCGTTATTTTAGTGGCTAATATCAAACCCTTACTCACCAAGGATATGTCTAGTGGCTTTTATTTCTCTTTGCTCATGCTTTGACTTTTCAAACCATTTAATGGCCACACAATTTTCTTAAGTTGGAAATCCTTGCACAATACGCTTGAGGTTAGCAGCTAAGAACGAGCACAAATAGCATTGATTTATTTGCCATTTTTGCATGGGAGAGTCGAGATACAAAGCTAACATTTGAGTGATATTTTTCACCACTATAGCTAAAGTTTTATTCACTTTAGTTGGAGAGAATTTTATGAAACCAAACATAAAATTATTTCTTCATTGTGCTTAGACCCTTAAGGATTTTATTGTGACTCTTCTCTTTTATAGTGAATTATTATACTCGTCATTATCTGTAGAAGTAGTTCTACATTGGGTGAATCACCTAAATTCTTGTGTCTCACTTTCTTTGCTTTTCTTATCTTATTTATTTTACTTCTCTCACTTATGTTAATCCTTATACTCACTTTTACAATTGTTCTAAATCCTAATAAGTGGTATTAGAGAAGGTTCAAGATGTCTAATGGTACAAAATTTGATATCAAGAAATTTAATGACAAGATTAGATTTAGCATCTGGAGAGTCCAGAAGAAAGTCATTCTTACTTAGAACAAATTGGAAAAGGCTCTATATGAAAAGGTCAATGAAGCGAGAATTTTTGACTGATCAGTAACGGGAGGACTTGGATGAAAAGACGTTATCAACAATCTAACTTTGTCTTTCCAAAGAGGTTTTGCTCGAGGTCCTTCATAAGATTGCAACTATAAGCTTATGGTTAAAAATTGAGTGTCTCTATATGACCATAAGTCTCAATAATAAGGTTGTGTTTTTGGTTGTCTCCTTACCATCTTCCTTTAAGAAATTCAAGGAAATTATGTTATATGGTAATAATGATACGCTTTTTAGGACATCAAATCTAATTTGTTATCTAAAGAAAAATTTGATCTTAAAGTGCATGTTGACGATAAAGGTGAAGGTTTTTTTGTAAGAGGTAGGCTATATAAAAAAGGGAGTACCACTGGAAATAAATCCATATCTAAATCTAGAAGATGTAAATCCAAAAATATTGCTATTTTAAGAAATTTAGGCACGAAATTAATAATTATTATAAATTGAAAATTAAAAAAATAAAGAAGAAAAGAAGAAACAACCTCAGAAAATCTTTGAAGCCAATGTAGTTGACACAAATTCTAATAGTGAAGTTTTGTTAGCTACCTCTACTTAAAAGGGATAAGACTAAATGAGTTATAGATTCAAGATTTACCTATCATATGTGCCATCACAAGGACTGGTTTATTACATATGAGCCTGTTGATTCTAGTACTGTTTTGTAGGTAATAATATCCAATGCAAATTTGAGGGAATTGCTACAGTTCAAATTAAGATCGATGATGGTGTGTCTGAGAATTCACAAAAGTTTTTCATATTCCTAATTTGAAATGTAATTTGATTTCTTTAGGAACTCTTAAGTTTCTTAGGTGCAGGTTTTCTATTAAAGGTGGAGTTATAAAGTATCTAAAGGTTCTTGTACTTTAATGAAAGGTATTAGACATAGTAGTCTGTACATCTTCCAAGGTCCTGTGTGTCATATTCAACATCCATTTTTACATCCTTATTTGATGATGATAACATTTGTTTGTAGCACATGCTCTTGGATCACATGAGTGAGAAAGGTATAAAACTTATGAGCAAGAGGGGGTTACTTGATGATAAAGGTAGGGGTAATTGGAGTTTTATGAACAACGTGTCTTTGGGAAACAAAGGTAGGTTAGCTTCTGTACAACAATGCACTGTACTAAGGGCTTACTCGATTATATTCATTCTAATCTTTGGGGACCTTCTAAGGTTTAAATTCATAGAGGATGCCATTATATGATGACCCTCATTGATGATTTCTTGCACAAAGTGTAGGTTTATTTTTTTCATCACAAGATTGAAGCTTTTCCCATCTTTAAGAGTGGAAATCACTTGTTGAGACCTAAACTAGTAGGAAGATTAAAAAGCTCAGAACCAAAAATAGTTTAGAATTATGTGAGATATATTTTATTGAATTTTGTGAACATCATATAGCATTATTGAGAGGGCATAATGTATGTTATTAATTGCTAGATTGCGGCATCGTTGAGAGTTTTGGTCTAAAGCTGCTTCTACAACTTGTTATCTTATCAATCGATCTCATCACTCATCTATCAACTTCAAAATCCCAGAAGAAGTTTGGTCAAGTAATCTGGTTGACTACTCCATTCTTTGAGAGTTTGGATGTCTTATTTATACCCATGTTAATGATGAAAAGTTAGCCCCTATGGCTATTAAATGCATTTTCCTTGATTATGTCTCTAAATTTAAGGGATATTGTATATCGTGTATTGATTATCGAAAGATTATTCTTAACAAAGATGTTACTTTTAATGAAAATGCATTGTTATCTTTTCAGAAAGATTCTTCTGGTATAGGTGATCGACAGGATGCTAGTGAGAAGCTAGAGTTAGAAGTGAGAACTAAAGTTCCTAATATAAATCCTACCTCTTCCCCACTTTCACAATCTGGCGATGATATTCATATTTATGAATATGATCACGGTATCATTAGTCCCATGTAACCACAATGTCATGATTATTATATTACTTATGATAGATTAAAGAGAGGAATCAGGAAGCTTGCTAGATATATTGAAGAAGATGATAATAAGTTTGCCTATGCATTAGTAGTTGCACATGATATTCCTAAAGGTGTTTAACCTTCTTATTACTCCAAGGCTATTTCTTGTGTTAATTTTTCACTTTGGCTTGGGGATAAGGATGAAGAGGTCTAGAGTCTTTATAAGAACAAAACTTGGGATTTGCTTAAGCTTCTTAAAGGTCATCATACATTAACTTTTAAGTGGATCTACAAATGGAAAGATGGTATATGTGGGGTTGAAGATACAAGATGGAAAACATGCCTTATTATCAGGTGTTGTAACCAAAAGGAAGGTGTTCATCATACCTCCATTTGAGTACTTCAGGTGTTTATTGCTTTTTTTTAATTTAGAGTTGGAGCAAATCAATGTTAAAACAAATTTTCTCCATGGTGAGTTAGAAGAAGACATATATATATAAAGCAATTCGAAGGTTTTGTTGCATATGGCCTTAAGCAGGTTCCTAGGAAGTGGTACAAAAGATTCAATTCCTTTATGATT
Organism: Erythroxylum cassinoides; assembly: GCA_027478405.1. NCBI lineage: Eukaryota > Viridiplantae > Streptophyta > Magnoliopsida > Malpighiales > Erythroxylaceae > Erythroxylum > Erythroxylum cassinoides. The sequence continues at coordinate 60,006,147 of JANIPM010000231.1, forward strand.
AGCCGAGATTATACAAGGAGTAAGTATGATAATTGTGTTTATATTAGATAGCTTAAAGATGGTTCATTCATCTACTTGTTGTTATATGATGATGACATGTTGATTGCTTCCAAAAATAAGTCCTTAATTAACAAGTTGAAATCTCAAGTTAATAGTGAGTTTGAAATGAAAGATCTTACTGTAGCTAAGAAAATTTTAGGTACGGAGATTTATAACTACCATTAAGCTAATAAATTATACCTGCCTCAAAAGAAGTACATCAAAAAATTTCTCAATAGTTTTAATATTGATAATCGCAAACATGTTTCTACTCCTCTAATTACTAGTTTCTAATTGTTTTCTAAACATTGCCCCTAAATGGAGGAAGAGATTGAATGCATGTCACACGTTCCATATTCTAGTGTAGTTGGTAGTATTGTGTATATCTTGGTTTTTGTTAGACTTGATCTTGCATATGCAATTAGTATGGTGAGCCATTATATGCATAATACTGGGAAGGTTCATTAGAAAGCTATAAAATTGATATTTTGTTATTTGAAGGTTATTTTGATCTAGTTTTGGTATTTGATAGAAGCAAAACAACATCTAATAATATTGTCGATTTTGTGGACTCTGATTATGATGGTGACCTCAAATTGTTGTTTTATCTACTATTAAGGCAAAATATGTTGTAGCTACAGAGGGTGTTAAGGAGGCTACTTAGTTACAAGGACTTGTTATTGAGCTTGATGTTACATAAGGTACAACCATTGTGTTTCCAAATAGCCAAAGTGTTATTCATCTCTTCATGAACTATGTGTATTATTACAAGATCAAGCACATTAGTATCACATACTATAACATCAGAGATACAATTGATGCTGAAAATTTTATTATAAAGAAGGTTCACACATATAAGAATTTTGTATATATATTGACAAGACATTTCCTAGCTTTAAGTTCAAGCATTATAAAGAAGGTTCGCACCAAGGATATGTCTTGTGACTTGACATGTGCTTCATTGATTGTTCTATTATGTCATAACACTTAGCGATTAATGACATAAAATTGTTTAAGATACTTATTTTAGTTCATATGTGATTTTAGGCACAATTCGGAAGTGATGAAGCTAAAATGAGTCAAAAGTATGATATTTAGGTCATTTTCTAAAAATTAATTTTCACTTATCTTCATGGAGCAAGAAGAAGAAAATTAAGACAAGAAGAAAATAATAAAAATGAAAGCACTAAATGCAAAGAACATGAGCTACATGATTATGCATGGAATTTTGTATGCAATTTACGTTAATTTAATGACCATGCAATAAGTTAATCAATGAAAAATGTATAAGGCAATGTCCATTGGGCTAAGGTGCAGCAGTGGAGCATGAAACGTAGCAGCATGAAGAGAAGAGGTTGTTGGAAAGAAACAAAATGCAACATATAATGTGGATTAAAACAAGAAGCATAAAACGACAGCGTGATAGACAATGCAGTAGCCATGAACAAGCAGTAGGAGACGATGATGCATAGTAGCTAAAGGCAAGGAATGACTGCATTTTCAGATAGATGTTCCACGTTTAATGCAGACGATGTCTGCGTTTCACGCATACAAATTTTACTCAAACGTTCTGCAGAAGCATAGACAAAGTTTCACACAGACGTCTTGTAGAAATGCAGACGTTTTAAAGACATTGGGTGCATTTTTCTTAGAATGCACAGAAGATAACAACAAGGTTATAAACAAACGTGAACTGTAGTTTGGGCCAACAATGTTTATTTGTCACATCAAAGCTACAGTAGCGTGAAATAAAATAGAGAACATAAGAGAGCTGCGAGAGAGGGAGGCGCGACAGTGAAGAGCAGTTGCTCGGGGTTTCGGCTACGATTACTTGAGTAAGGTGAAGCATTTTCTATGGAGAGACTCTCGACGTCGGTTCGGAGGTGACATCATCACCGAAGACTTGAGTTAAGTGTATTTTACTATTTTTATTGTTTCTTTCTCTCATTAGAAATTCATTGTGTTATCCTATTTTAATTGATTTGAGTTTTATGTATGGATAATTAGATTTTTGTTATTATTATGTTATTTGTGTACGGACCCATTAGATATTGTGTGATGATGATTTTAATACGTTCATTGAATTGTTTAATTGCAAACCCATTTCTATAATTTCAATATAATCTATAATTGTTATGTAGAAATTTA
>JANIPM010000231.1:60039370-60049923 GCA_027478405.1 Erythroxylum cassinoides
AACAAAAAATTTAAACATCTATATTTGTACTAAATTTAAAAATAAAAATAAATATAGCCTAATTGTAAACTTATCTTATTTTCCAACTAACAAAAGAAAAGGTTATACATAAGCTCTTCAAAATTAAGAAAAATACTACTTTTCAAATCCTTTATTGTGAGCAAATATAGACCACTTCCTTAAATTGACTAATCGAGGTGTCGCCTTTCTACCTTCATTCAAATTCTGTATATTTTGAGATCCTCTTTCTTTCTTTTTTTTGTATTTTGCACTTTTCCACTTTGCTTTTCTTTTTTCAGTCTCTCTTGGCTAAACCTTTGCAATTTCAAATCTGCCAAACGTCACAGAGACATAAAATTTAAAGTTATTTAGTCCTTTTGGCTGTAAAGTTTTGGCAACTATAGATGTGCATGTTCCTCCCTTTAATATTCCCCCCCTTGGATCCACCGCCATTTAGTATATCGTGACTTCATTGATTTTTATGTGTACTTTTTTTCAGAACACAATTTGAAGTTACCACAAATTATTGGGAGCTCGTATAGTATTGGGAAGGACAGTCCCTCGAGCTCCTGTGATTTCAACTCAAGTATTCATTGTTGATTAAAAGCTACCTTATAATTGGTTATTTGCACTCTTACGAAAATAGGGTACATAAGCTATGAAAGACATTACTACTTGCGAAGGTAGCCCAGAATAGGAAAGACACCACATGCAATTCTAATAATTCCATGCAACCCAACTAACGCTTGCTAGGGTCTATAAATATGCTTAGCTTGAAATGGGTATGGAAATTTTAAAGAAGATAACATATTGGCAAAAGTGTGGAATGTTGCTTCATAATTCAGATCAGCTTTCGTAATTATTAACGTACACCTTCAACTGAACTAAATCAAAATAGAAAACAAAATTTTCTTATCATTAAGAAAAGTGTGAAATTATGGACACAATTCTTACAAATTGTAGTCCCACTCCCGAGTTTAAATCATTTATTTTCATTATTTTATTTTATGGACGTTTATTTATTTAATTTTTATAAGTTTTATTTATTAGATAAATAAATACCAATAGGAACGGAATGGTTATTGTTTCTCCCAACTATTATCATCTTCTTTAAGGCTCTGCGTTGGTGAAAGTGAAATTGTGGTCTAGTTTTCTGTGCCCACACCATTGACTACTATCCATGTCCATGTGCCTTTGTCTCTAGCCCTTTTTCTTTCTTTTATCTAAAATTTAAGGAATCTTGCTTTTCCTTTCATCTTTCTACTCCGTGTTTGGATTCAAGGAAAAAAAGGTTGAGAAAGTCATCATTGTGGTCATGATATTAGACACATACCCTTTAAATTTATAAAACCTAAACATCCAACAATCACTAATCATTGGTTTTGGGGGTAAATTTATTGGAGATCTCACTGCTAGTAGGAAAAAAGAAAAACAAATTTGTACCTCCCTAGTCATCATCGTCTTTTTCTTTATCTCTGTCTCATCCCTCTCTCTCTTATCATGCATTTAGCTTTTGTTAATCCATTCTTTCCATGATTGTCCATTTAGTTCTATGCTTTCGTGGTTCGGGTCATTTTGTTCTCATCAAAAGGAGCAAGCAAATTTCCCCTCTGTCACCCCATCCATAAATAGTACCACCCATAATAACGAATTGTATTTTACTGCCGGCTAAGGAATTATGTCTTTCCCTTAGAGAGGACACCTTTTTACTTTTCAGGTCTTTTACCAACTCATCATTCAATCTCTGTTTATGATTTACAGATACAAGTATATAGTGTTATTACTTCCTTCCCGTAATAAAATTTTGATCAGATATAATTCTATCTTATATATATCCACTTTCTTCCATAATTTTAATTTTTACAAGTAACCAAGTAAGTTTTGTTTATATATGTATATATATCATCATCAAGTTCAAAACCAACTTGCATATTTCTTAGATTAAGAAATAACATATATAAGTTGAACAAAATCAATAATATACTAATATCAGAAAGCTTAAGTCGTGCAGAATACGTATTTAAAAGAAAATTTTGTGTTCCTGAAGTGAATAGAACATTTTGGCATAATATTTTATTCTCCAATGGATGGAATATAAGATCAATGGCCATGAAATTTTTATTCCGCGGTTCGTATGCATGTGCTATATATTCACCATCTTTCTAATTACTGTGTCGTGATCAGATTACAATCCCTTCAATTAATTTTCTTATTCTATGGGAGTATGGATCCAACATCTTAAATCATGAATTAAGCTTGACGAATAAGTCAATATAAATTGAGTTATTGAACATAACCTTCACATTTTAATTAAATATAGACAACTTTTGTCATCACAACATCTCCTCAAGAAAAGAAAAAGGAAATGGTGGTATCCATTTTTTAAATTTTAAAATTAATAAAATTTGATTGATATATATATTTTTAAACTTTTTACTGTTTTTACAACATAAAATCAACTTTGTACTTACTCTGCCATGCAATTGATGCATCGGTGTGCCCCCGAGTTAAAAAGGAAATTCTCTGGTGATCAGAGTATCCTGAGAATGGTCCCAGATCATGAAGTTTCGATGCGATCTTTACCCAATTTGAAATAGCATGAGCAGTGAATCTTTCTCATCACAAAATTTAGAAATATCCATACTGCACCGCTTCCCTCCCCGTTAACTCTTATCTACTCTAGCTGGGGCTGGGTACTTACTTCCCGTTCTCTCTCCCCTATCCTATCAATTGATGAATAAATTGAAGTACGAGTCAACCCAAAAATGTTACCTTATTCGTATGAACTAAAATACAGCATTTTTGGATAATTATTAGTAATAATAAATAACCAATTAATCTACGACGGAAGTAATTAAGAAACTTCATACTAGTGGTCAGTGGTCAGTGGTCAAGTACCATTGTGGACCGTCCGTTTAATCTTTTAGGTCCACGTGTTGATGGTTTCATTGTAGTATTAGATGAATGTAAAAGTGCATATGTTTCCCAAATTCGTTTCTATACTCATTGCCCAACCGTTAAGCCGTTATGGCCGTAACTTAAATGATCATGTCTGCCATCTCGGAGTCACTGTGACCATGTTTTTTAATTGGAATTAATTTGCCTACGTAGGGGGCCGTCTCAATAACCTTATTCTAATTTTGTTACGTTCCTAATATGATATTATATTACTCTCTACACCAATCCTAATTTTTTTTTAAAAGCTTTGTTTTCGGTGTTGAATTTCTCACCTTAATTACGGATATTTATTATTTTAAAAAGTCAATTCGATATATAAATAATATACGATCAAATGATTACTTACATTTAATAATTTATTTAGTGCTTAGAATTTATCGTTGTAATTGTTATTAAAATACATAGTTATAAATTATCATATAATTTTAAATTCTCTTGTACAAAATATTTTAAATTTATCATTTTATTTGTTAAGTGATTTGTTAAAATATAAAATATATAATTTATTATGCATATTATAAACATTTCTTCGTTTTAAGGTAAAAATGTTTTTGTTATATCACTAAACAACCATATCGATTTCATAGTTTCCAAGAGCTGATATCTAAACTAAAGCTGTAACTGAAAGCGCATATACCTCAGTTGAGTTCAAATCCGAAAGTGAAGTATTTGTAGCCTCCCCCTTACGGGACGCCCTTTTGGTTTACGACGATCATAATAGTTTCACTTTAACTTGACACTCCTAACGTGCGGGACCGCACGTGGCTCGCACTTATTCACCTAGAATTCGGCGCATTCCCTCCTTAACGGCCCAATCAATATAACGGCGCCGTCAACTTCCCCGTCACAGATTCCCCGTCAGTGTTAACGGAGACTGGACCACTAAACTTCTGCTGACTTGCCCTTCCTCACTCAGTCAGGCTTCTCCTTATATCTCCAAACCCATGCCTCACCGTTAAATCTCCGCTCCTAATCATCTGATCATCAACTACAGAGCTCCATACAGCCATCGTGAGGAAGTGTAGAGGAATTGCTGTGGTGGAAATGTCTGAGATCGCTGGCGTTCGAACCAGACCTCGCTCTCTTGCACTGGAGACGGTTGTTTCCACCGTCACTGCCAAGAAAAGGAAAATCAACCGTGAAGAATTGAACACCTCCACTTCGTACGTTAAATTCAGGAGTACTACTGCTGACACTACTCGTAGAACTCGCAGTAGTAATCGTAGACGTGAACGCGTCACAATTACCCCTGAGAATCTGGTCTCACCGTCTCCGGAGGTGAATTCTGGCGTTTGGAGCGTGATTGATGACGACAGGTGCGCCAGCCCTAGATCTGATCATGCTTCGACATCTTGTTGCTCTAGTAATGGACCGAGCGACAGAGTTAAATTCGCAGATCTGAAGGTGATAAATTAATTAGGTTTTCGTGTTTTAAATTTCAAAAATTCTCTTCTTGAATTTCCGGTTTCTAGTGCTTTAATTTCTTTGCCTCTATGTCAAATATTTATATGGTGGTATATTGTTTGGCTTTTTCAGGAAAATAGTGTTGAAGGCGAGACATCAATGGATTATAGCCGCAGAGAGAGGTTTGATCACTTTATGTTACATCGCTAAATTTCGAAATTCAGAATTCTCCGATCTATTAAATTCTTTAGTTCTTAAAATTCAGGCTCAGTGTGAGTGTAGTCTCCATTTTCATCGGTGTAAACTGCTTATGTTTCAGGCGAGAGACGACGTCTTCAAGTGAATTGTTAGACGACCTGGATTCAACAACAAGACCATTGGAGACTAGCTCTGGCCGTAGTTCTACTACGGCCAAGAAGATACCGACGGAGTCTGAACTCGAAGAATTCTTCGCCGAAGCTGAAAAGGGAAGCAAGGAATATTTCATGAAGTAAGATATAGAGCAAACTCAAAATTCGACGCCACAGTGATGCATGCATTGTACATAATTCTCATGAACCTCCTGTATGTTTCCCGGGAAATTAAAAGCAAAATGATTTCATGGCACAGGTACAACTACGATATAGAAAAGGACGAGCCCTTGGAAGGACGTTGGGAGTGGGTTAGATTAAAGCCATGAAATGAAGGCTAACAACAAGGGTTGCTATCACTCTTCTGCTTAGCTCATCAATCATTGGCTTTGGGTACCGCCAGTCACTGGAAGTACTAATCCAATATTCTCGCTCCAGCTACCTAGTTCTTGATCTAGGCATTCTTCTTCTTCTCTTTGTCGTGACTTGTTCGTGTACATCTCTCTCAACTCATTTGAGTTGTTGTAAGAGCTAAGTTTTAATTACGTATGAGTCCAGGTAAGAGAAATTGCAAAGAATTGCTGCCCAGTTAAGGAGATAAAGAGCAGTAGACAGTTGAATAATAACGAGAAGTTGGTTCTTTCGTTTTCTGTTAAATAAAAATGATTTAGATCCCCCTCCTTAAATTTGGTGTCTGTTTATGATGATGTGCTGCTTTCGGTTCTCTCTTTATCTGCAGCTGTGCCTCCATGTACTGTACATTTTTGGAGCAAGCTGCTTTTGTTCGTCGTCACTCGTTTAGAAATTTGTTTTTTCACATCTGGTTGCTCTAACTCTAAATTATATAAATCTATAGTTGGGTTGCTGAAGAACACCCCAAAGATTTAGGGGGAAAGAGAGGAAGGAACAAGGAAGACGAAAAAGTGAGGGGTGGGGGTAATTTGTTGGGTGAAGAAGAGGGACACGTGTAGAGAAATGGAAAGTTCACTCTATTACCCATGTTAAACTGTTTTGGGCTTTGTCCAATCTTCCGCTCTCTCTACCACTGCAGCTATTGCTATCTTCTTTTCCTTTCCTTTTCATCATTGATTTCCTTGTCCATTTCATGATTTTAACACTCTAGCTTGTGAGAATCTTGTTTCAAATCTTCCAAGTTTTCCGAAATTGCTCTTTTGTTCACATCTCAAAACAGCCAAACCTAACCCATTCATTCGCTTCTTCCATTATCTCGTGTTCTGGAAGATGAGTGTAGATACTGCAATAATTAGGATAAATTGGAATAAAGACTTGAATTTCATGATGGCATTCGTTTTGCAAACGACTCCAAAGAAAATTGTAATGCCATAATTCTCAAATTCAAGATGGCTCTCAATCGCATAAAAGAAAAAGCATCTAACTGCTTAATGCCACTTCAATAGACATGTGTATTGGCTACGACTTATTTGGCGACGAAATAGAAATCGTCGTTAAAATTGTCCCCTTGATGATGCTTTAATAGTTTGTCACTAAAAATCAAAGAATCTATGCCAATTAAGCAAAATGTTGGAAAGGGGAAACAATCTTAAGACGCTTTTATAATTTCGTTGAAATAACCACACATTTTAACGACGTTAAGGTACTTCTGTCACAAAAAAGAAACAATTATCGACGATTAGAAATTATCGTCGACGTATGGAGACAAATCAATGTAATTAGCATCGATTTACTAAAACTTCAGCACTTGCCAAGAAAAATAGCGACAGAAAACTAAATTGCGTCGCAAATTGCATTCTTTTTACAAATGTTTTGATGAATCATCGAAGAAGGTCAAACTAAGATAATACAAAGCGACGATAAATGTTTGAATGTTGTGGAATGTCACTATTGATGATGATTATTATACTTTTTCGGTAAAGTTTGGTGATGATTTTCTTTAGCGTCGCGAGTTGGTGACATATTGCGACCATTTTTCTTCATTTGATACTAATGAGGTAGGATATAGCGACAACCTATTATTTTGTTGCTAAAAGTGATTCTTAGGTTTTTTTCAAAAATTTTATATGAATATTGATGAAATTTGATATGTGGCAATATTGTTAAAATTAATAACATTTGGAAGATAGTTTGTTAATAGTAAGTAATAATTGTAGTTAAGGTTAATTATAATTGACATTTTTATAATCTATCCTAGTTAAGATATGTTTTGTTGTAAAGTTATTTTCAATGTTTAAAACATATTGATGAAACATGGTAAGTTATTTAAAATATCAAAAGTAAATATATTTTGAAAATGGTAAATTTTAACAATATTAAAAATACCATAATTTAATTTATTAAGTTAAAAGTAGTATTAATCATTAATATTTAGTAACAGTAAAATAATTATTTATAAAAATTTTGAAAATGGTATCAATATAATATAATGATATATGGTAAGTAGTACAAACTTTCAATTAGAAGGTTAATAATTCTTACAGATATAGAACAACAATAACAATAGGACGCAATCTTATCCCTAACTAGTAGAGAGACTGTTTGAAATTTTTTTACAATAGAATAATAAATAAAGTTTAAAGTTGAGTCCAATTGATTTTATCTATAAATGATAATAATATAATTATTATTTTTGGATTCCAAGTGATATGAGAGTCGATATAGGTATATAAGTTTCCTTTGTCTAGATTCCTAGGAAGGGTCCTTGCACGATTGAAGGCACTGATTTTGTCTAGATTCCTAGAAAGGGTCCTTGCACGATTGAAGGCACTGATTGAATAGTGAAAGATCTTCCGATCCCTTAGGTGTAGAGTTGTTGACACCCTCTTCCAACAACTTCTTTGCTATAGCTAAACTTATAGAAAATATAGTGAATGAGTCCTCATATTTAGTATAAAGGACAACTTCTTCGGATGAACTGCCAGTATGATGCGTTTCACCTAAAACACAATCAGTATAGAATTTAGATTGCTAGTTTAGTGAAACTGTTTAACGAACTCAAATTAGAACAAATGCATACCTGAATGAACAGACCAAGTCTTTGGGATCAACTAATTTTCCAAAACTACAAATTTCCCTAATCCTTTATGAACTGTTGTGATATTGCCTCTACCTCCATATGCATATAAGTTATCTTGAAGATTCAAGGAAGCTTAACACAACATATAGTATATACCATCAAATGTGAACATATATATAATAGCTTTATAATAGGAAATGAGATTTGCTTAATAAGGAAAGTGACGTAGTTTAGATGATACTAAAAACCTTAAAGAAGAAGATCAATCATGAATGGAAAACGATTATTAGTGTATGAAGAAGAGATTTGTTCTGCATTGTTTTTTTCTTCAATAGGGATAATTTTGCCACATTCCTCCCAACGAAATGAATTTCTACCATCGGAAACTAGTTGCCATATTAAAATTCCTTGATTAATTATGTTAAGAGTTATATTATGCAAATTTGAATAATAGTAATCTATTTACCCTTTGTATCATATAAAAAATTTATGATTTAAAGTACATTATTTATGACCATGTTCTTGATGTACATAAATATAGTATTATTTATATTGGGTTATATTACTATTAATACAAATTAAAAAAAGTTAAATATTCTTTCAGACCTTTTATCAAATAGTTAGCAAGCTTTCCTGGGGGAAGCGTTAAAGGTCATAAAAAGAAGGCAACTTATATACAACTAACAAAGGAAGACAATAAATCATCTTCAAAATACAACCACAAAGACAACCCATACAATAAATGCAAAATTAAGAACTCACAATAAACACCTAAAGGTATAAATTAAACTCAGCACAAGATAAAGGGTTTGGAAATAGAAAAAAGAACAATACCAATATAATTAAGGATGGTTCTTCAACGGTGATGACCACAATACAGGAGATAAACACAAGAGAGGGTATAATGGTTATTGGACTGTGAGTGTAGAGGAATATTGATGACTAACAAGAAAATGAAGAGAGGTTCGTTGAAAAAATGATAAAAATATAATACATGTGTTGTTTCTTGTTAAGGTAAACAGTGTCGTTTTCTATTATGTCGGAGGAAATATAGTATAATGTTGTTAGAAACAAAAAAATCATTGCCAGGTTAAAGATGTTGCCATATTCGTTGTTACCTTTGCGTAGCATAATTATTATTACACATAGAGAAAAAAATATTATTACAATACCTTAATGACCGGCATAATATTGTTTGAAAATATTATAAGTAAATTACATAGATTTATAATAATATTATAAGTTTATTGCAAATAATTTTCTAAATATTACATTAAGTGTACGGATGTTCACTTCTTGTTAGTCATTTTACAAAATAAAACATTATTTGAAAATAGTATTAAGTTAACTTATAAGGAAAAAAAGCTAGGCGATAATATTTTCCATTATTCTTTTGTAAATGGTAATTAACATTAAATATTAATAATTTCCAAACATGATGTTAATGATGTTGGTTGCATAAATAACTGTAAAACAAATATTAGTGAATAATTTTGATTGTAATCTGAGTACTTCATATTAGTCAGTTTAGCAAAATAAAAAATTTTATGAAAAAGGTTTAGTATTGGCGACATTTATCTAGTTTGGTAGCAAAATGTTGCAGAATTAGCGACGCATATTTAATTTGGTAGGTAAATATGGGATTTGGCAACTAATTTTATCTTCGTCACCAAATGTAATAGATGATAGAAAAAAGTTGAGAAGACAACGTTTATTTGACTACAAACAATGTCGTCCCTGTTTGTTTAAACACAGACGCGTGAAACACATCACTTTTTCCCTCTTTTTTTCATCCATTCCTCACCATAGATGCTCCATTGTTGAAACTCTTTCACACCCCATCGTCTATTTTTGCACTTTCTTCTCCTCTCTCTGTCATCGTCGTCTCCTTGTGCTTTGTCTCCAACTAGTGAGTGGTGCTGCTTTTGTATTTTCATCTCATCATAAACATCGAATGTATATGTCGATAAACATGGGTATTTTTTATTTGGAATGTTGAATTCTTTCCGTTATTTGCTAATGATAATGATTGAAATGTAGTGGATATATTTTATTGTAGTTGAAGAAAAGGAAAATAATGAAGTGTTTTTGTTAATTTAGGTTGATATGTGGCTGCACATTAGGTGTTCGAAGAAATTCATGAATGATATTGATATGATTTTTTAGAATATTTTCATGTTTAAATTCATTAAATTTTGTTAAATTTGAAATGTTCAAATGTGGCTGCACATTGGAATAATATTAAATGTGAATAGTTTTGTTAATTTTGTGATGGACAAAATTATTATTCATATAAAGTCTTCTTTAATGCATGTAATTTTCTTTCCTGTCCATCTTTAATATAACTAAGTTATTGATAAATAAATACATATACCATGAATTATATGTTTCCAACATAACTACAATTTTAATTGTTCTACGTAATTAGTGTGAATAGTTTCTTGTAATCAACAAGATATTCTTATTAAAAGTGTTGTGCTACTAAGCACACTTTGAGTATGTAAAACCACTTTGCTTTAATTTTGTCTTTTAGACTCATATGATTCAAATTGTAGCACCCCACTATTATATGGCATATTCTTCAACATACCAAAGGTATTCGAGAACATACTCTATAAGGGTAGTGTAGCATCCCACTCCCGGAAGACCCGAACCCGATATCGATGGTGATATCCGAGCCCGTGCCTCACGAAGGTGGTATGCTAGAGCAGTCAAATGCAGTTTAAAAACTCGGAAAGCCATTTTTCTTTTTAAAATCAATCGAGTGCGCAGATTTTAGTAAATAATTTGGGCTCGCTTATTTTCGATCATAAAACAATTCCAGTCATAAATCAATTCATACACATATA